>CAUYLG010026553.1:0-45021 GCA_963573385.1 Cacajao melanocephalus | reverse complement strand
GAGACCAGCCTGGCCAACATGGCGAAACCCTGTCTCTACTAAAAATACAAAACATAGCTGGGCATGGTGGTGTGCACCTGTAATCCCAGCTACTCAGGAGGCTGAGGCAGGAGAATCACTTGAACCCAGGAGGCAGAGGTTGCAGTGAGCCAAGATCGTGCCACTGCACTCCAGCCTGGGTGACAGAGCAAGACTCCATCTCAAAAAACAAACAAAAAAAGCAAACAAAAAAACAAAGCAGTGCCCGTCATGTAGGATTGAGTGACTGAGTGGGGACAGCCTTGCACAAAGTGAACACTCACTAATCACCAGGTTTTCACCAGATTGTCCTATCAGTGATAACCATCAGTGATCCAGGTAAAGCCCTGAGAGCTCAGAAAGATGCCGCGAGAGCCTTCAAGGTGCTGGGAATTGGTGGGCAAGCCCTCAAACAATAAAAACGGTTCTCTGGGTTACAACGGAAAGCAGGAGGCCTGTGCTGGGCGCTGCCAGGACTAAGACAGCACCTAGGTGCTCTGGGGAAGCACCTAGGCCAGTGGGGAGACAGACTCACCACACAGTGACAACCCAGAGTGGTCAGTCCAAGATGGGGAAGCAGAGGGAGAAAGATCAGGGTGGGATAGGAAGGGATCAGGGCAAGAGGGGTCAAGGCCAGGATGAGGGAATCCCTGGGACCTTAGGGATTTAGAGGAGGTGCCTGACCCAGCTTGTTTGGTGAGGGAGATTCAGGAAGTCTTCCTGGAAGACAGGCTGTCAGAGCTGAGACTCTTAAGATGAGTGGGAAGGGTGTTCCAGGCAGAAGAACCAACGCCTACAAAAGCGTGACTTTGAGAGAAGCATTCATCCATTCAACTGATGAATGAAGCTGGGCACGGTGGCTCGCACCTGTAATCCCAGCACTTCGAGGGGCTGAAACGGGAGGATGACTTGATCCTAGGAGTTTGAGACAAGCCTGGGCAACATACCCTGCCCCCACAGAAAATTTTTTAAAAAATGATGTTATGCCTGGTCCTGTACTGAGTACCAGGTACACAGAGTTGACAGACGTGGTGTCCTCTCCTACTGTGGGAGAGGCGGGCTTGTACTGCAGCAAGACCATAGAGGGAGGGAATGGAATCCTAAAGTGAGAGGCACAGCTTTGAGAGCAAACACAGGGCACAGGCACCTGTCCGAGGGTAAAGAGGGAATCAGGGAAGGCTTCTCAGAGGAGGTGACATTTGAGCTGGGACGTGAAGGATGAATGAGTTAGTTCACCAAGGATGGGATGGAGGCAGGTGAGAGCGATGCAGGCAGAGGGAACTGTGGGATCATAGGCCTAGACAGGGGATCGTGACCCCTTTGAGGAAGTGAGAGAAGAACAGTGCAGTCTTAGTGGGTTAAGTAACAAAGCTGAGAAGCCAGGGAAATCCCTAGTCACGCAGGGCCTGTGAGTCACGCCAGAGTGTTTGGGCTTTTGATTTTCCTGGGAGCAGTTGATCTTAAGCAGGGAAGAGCTGTAGTCAGAGTTGGGAAGATCCTGTGGTTTCTGCCTGAAGCGGCTGAAACTGGAAGCTGGGAGTCCAGGATGGGGACCAGGCTGGACCAGGGCTGGGGCCAGGGGATGGGGAGGAAGGGCTGATTGGGAGAGGCTGGGGGCTCTGGCCAGGGAGTGGATGGTGGGTTGAAACAGGGAGAGGAGAGATACTGAGGCCAGTTTGGAACACAGTGTGACAAGGGCAGGAGATGCCCAAGGGGTGGTGCCCAAGAGGCCACAACAGTCTGACATTGGACAGGGAGAGTCTGTCTGGACCAGATGTCTTGGATAAAGGAGGAAAATGGTACAGTTCCATCCTCCTCCCTTCCTCCTCCCTCTCTATTCAACCTCCAAACTCATGGGTCAGAGGACCCAGTGGGACTCCATAAATGATGGGATGAGTGGATGGAAGGAAAGAAGAAAGAAAGAACTCTTCATTCATCCTGGTTAATTACAGAACAGGGTGGGTGCGGTGGCTCACACCTGTAATCCTAGCACTTTGGGAGGCTGAAGCGGGTGGATCACCTGAGGTCAGGAGTTCAAGACCAGCCTAGACAACAGCGTATGCCTGTAATCCCAGCTACTTGGAATGCTGAGGCAGGAGAATTGCTAAAACCCGGGAAGCGGAGGTTGCAGTAAGCCAAGATCATGCCACTGCACTCCAGCCTGGCCAACAGAGCAAGACCTCGTCTCAATAATTATGAAACAGAAGGAGCCTGGGTCATCCCAGCTACCTACTTTTCAGGAGAATGTCCCCCTGACCCAAGGGCAAAGGATGGGAGAACCAGTTTGATTTCGCATTTATTGAGCACCTACTGAGTCCTCATCCCTGGGCTAGGCTGGAATGGACTCAGGATGGAGCCTGAAGAATCCCCCTCCGGGCACCTCACTAGAAAGAAGGGAGAATTGGCCAGGCGCGGTGGCTCACGCCTGTAATCCCAGCACTTTGGGAGGCTGAGGTGGGCGGATCACCTGAGGTCAGGAGTTCAAGACCAGCCTGGCCAACATGGTGAAACCCTGTCTCTAAAAAATACAAAAAAGAGCCAGGCATGATGATGGCTGCCTATAATCCCAGCTACTCGGGAAGCTGAGGCATGAGAATTGCTTGAACCCAGGAGGCAGAGGTTGCAGTGAGCCGAGATAGTGCCATTGCACTCCAGCCTGGGAGATAGAGCAAGACTCTGTCTCAAAAAAAAAAAAAAAATTAATGTACCCCAAAAACTAAAATGCAACTATAAAAAGAAAATTGAAAAAAAAATTAGCCCAGCGTGGTGGTGTGCAGCTGCAGTCCCAGCTACTCAGGAGGCTGAGGCAGAAGAACTGCTTGAACCCGGGAGGCGGAGGTTACAGTGAGCCGAGATCAGGACACTGCACACCAGCCTGGGTGACAGAGCGAGACTTCATCTCAAAAAAAAAAAAAAAAAGGGAATGGGGAGAGAGGCTGGTCCCTTCTTGAGTCTAGCCTTCTGCACAGGGGTTTTCTTCTCCAACGGGGAGCGGTGGAGGCAGCTGAGGAAGTTTACCATGCTTGCTCTGCGGGACCTGGGCATGGGGAAGCGAGAAGGCGAGGAGCTGATCCAGGCGGAGGCCAAGTGTCTGGTGGAGGCGTTCCAGGGGACAGAAGGTCAGCATGGTGGGGTCACCCTAGGGTTGCCAGCCGAGTGAGAGGGAGGACCCTCCCACTGTGGCTGGCAGTTGCCCCAACCCAGGTCCTGGAACGGGCTGGAGGGGAAGACTTGGGCTCTAGGGCTGGGCTGGGGTTCTGTTTTGGTCACCCCCACTCTCTGTCTCTGTCCCGCTGTCTCTCCGAGGCTGTTACGACCTCTGTGTGTGTCTCTGGTGCCGTCATCCCACTCTTCCTGGGTCTCCATCTCTCTGTCTCTTTTCCTTTTTCTTTTTTCTGAGATGGAGTCTTGCTCTGTCACCCAGGCTGGAGTGCAGTGGTGCGATCTCAGCGCACTGCAACCTCCACCTTTCAGGTTCAAGCAATTCTCCTCCCTCAGCCTCCCAAGTAGCTGGGACTACCAGCGCCTGCCACCATGCCTGGCTAATTTTTGTATTTTTAGTAGGGACACGGTTTCACCATGTTGGCCAAGATGGTCTCGATCTCTTGACCTTGTGATCTGCCCACGGTGGCCTCCCAAAGTGCTGGGATCACAGGCGTGAGCCACCGCGCCCAGCCTGTCTCTTCTCTCTCTCACTCCTTTCCTCTGTTTCTCCAGCCTTAAGTCTGTCTCTTTCTTTCTCCCATCTGTCTCCTTCTTTGCCTGTTTAGTTCTGTCCCTGCGCTCTCCGTCCGTCTGTCTTTCCCTGCCTCCCTGTCTCTCTCTGGTCGGGTTCAGCCCCAAGCTGCTCCCCTCTGCCTGGCTCCATCACAGCCCACCTCCCTGCCCCACTCCCCCCAGGACGCCCATTCGATCCATCCCTGCTGCTGGCCCAGGCCACCTCCAACGTAGTCTGCTCCCTCCTCTTTGGCCTCCGCTTCTCCTATGAGGATAAGGAGTTCCAGGCCGTGGTCCAGGCAGCCGGTGGTACCCTGCTGGGAGTCAGCTCCCCAGGGGGTCAGGTGAGTGGGTGGGACCCCTCCCCAGCTTCCTTCCCTAAAGATTGCTGCCAAGATCCCATGAAAACTAGTTGCCCTTCTCCCCACAGACCTATGAGATGTTCTCCTGGTTCCTGCGGCCCCTGCCAGGCCCCCACAAGCAGCTCCTCCACCACGTGGACACCTTGGCTACCTTCACAGTCCAGCAGGTGCAGCAGCACCAGGCAAACCTGGATGCCTTGAGCCCCGCAAGTGACCTTGTTGATGCCTTCCTGCTGAAGATGGCACAGGTGCGGGAAGGGTGCAGGGACCCCTCTCCAAATGGAGGTGGTGACCTGGTGGGTCCCCAACCAGATGTCCCTGGGGACCTCGATTGGGTCCCTCTTTCTCTCTCTGCATGTCTCTGTGAGTACAAGTGTCTCTGTGTGGGTGTGTACGTGTCTTTTTCTTTTTTTGAGATGGATTCTCGCTCTGTTGCCAGGCTGGAGTGCAGTGGCACAATCTCGGCTCACTGCAACCTCCGCCTCCCGGGTGCAAGCGATTCTCCTGCCTCAGCCTCCCAAGTAGCTGGGACTACAGCCATGTGCCACCACACGCAGCTAATTTTTGTATTTTTAGTGGAGCAGGGTTTCACCATGTTGGCCAGGATGGTCTTGATCTCTCAACCTCGTGATCTGACCGCCTTGGCCTCCCAAAGTGCTGGGATTACAGGCGAGAGCCACCGCACCCAGCATATGTCTCTTCTCTGGGCGACCATCTGTCTCTTTCAGGGCGTTGCTCTCACTGCCTCTCCCTCTCCCGACCTGGGCGTTTGTGCTGGGCTCTCTGTCTCTCCTCTTGCTTCTCCCTCCCACCCCGGCCTTTGAGTTCAGGCCTCATGCCAAGGTCTACACCAGCAATCCCCAGAATCACTTCATCCCACCCCCTGCAGCCTCCCCACACTTTTATGTAAATTCACAATTTTATGTGAATTACGGTCATTTATTAGGAAGCCTTGCAATATCAAGTTATGTTAATAAAGCCCACTTTATTAATTATATGAAAATAATATTTCTGTTTTTATTTTTATTTTTTGAGACAGTCTCTCTCTGTCACTCAGGCTGGAGTGCAATGGCGTGATCTTGGCTCACTGCAACCTCCGCCTCCCGGGTTCAAGTGATTCTCCTGCCTCAGCCTCCCGAGTAGCTGAGATTACAGGCATGCACCACCACACCCAACTAATTTTGTTGCTTTTTTTTTTTTTTAGTAGAGATGGGGTTTCTTCATGTTGGTCAGGCTGGTCTTGAACTCCCGACCTCAGGTGATCCGCCTGCCTTGGACTCCCAAAGTGCTGGGATTACAGGCGTGAGCCACCGTGCCCGGCGGTAATTCTATAATTCTAATTTTTGTTTGTTTGTGTTTTGAGACAGGGTCTCATTCTGTCACCCAGGCTGCAGTGCAGTGGCACAATCATAGCTCATCGCAGCCCAGATCATCTGAGCTCAAGCGATCCTCTTGCCTCAGCCTCCTGAGTAGCTGGAATTACAGGCACCTGCCACCACACCCAGCGGATTTTTTGTGTGTTTAGTAGGGACAAGGTCTCACTATGTTGCCCAGGCTGATCTCAAACTCCTGAACTCCAGCAATGCACCTGCCTCAGCCTCCCAGAGGGCCAGGATTACAGATGTGAGCCACCATGCCCATCCCTTTTTTTGATGTCTGAAGGAACAGCTGTACAATTTTCCACAGGGCTGCATCATTTCACATTCCCACCAATGGTGCACAAGCATTTCAGAGTCTCCACATCTTCACCAACCCTTATAATTTTCTGTGTTTTTGTTAATAGTCATTCCCTTTCACTTTTAAAAACATTTTTTTTTTGTCTGTTTGTTTTTTTTTTTTCCTTTTTGTGGAGAACGGGGTCTCGCTATATTGCCCAGGCAGGTCTCGAACTCCTGGGCTCAAGCTATCCTCCCGCCTCTGCCTCCCTAAGAGCTGGGATTACAGGCGTGAGCCACAGCGCCCGGCCTTTAAAAACATTTTAACCAGAGAGAACTAATATCAAGAGTCTACTTCCCGGCTGGGAGTGGTGGCTCACACCTGTTATCCCAGCACTTTGGGGGGCCGAGGCAGGTGGATCTCCTGAGGTCAGGAGTTTGAGACCAGCCTGGGCGACATAGTGAAACCCCATTTCCACTAAACATACAAAAATTAAGCAGGTATGGTGGCAGGCGCCTGTAGTCCCAGCTACTCGGGAGGCTGAGGCAGGAGAATTGCTTGAACTTGGGAGGCAGAGGTTGCAGTGAGCCAAGATCGTGCCACTGCACTCCAGCCTGGGCAACAAAGCAAGACTCTGTCTCAAAAAAAAACAAAAAACAAAAAACAGTCTACTTCCCAACCTTCTCAAAATTTATCTAAACTCCCTGATGGCTGGACAAGGTAGCTCACACCTGTAATCCCAGCACTTTGGGAGGCCGAGGAGGGTGGATCAAGCGATCAAGATCATCCTGGCAAACATGCTGAAACCCCGTCTCTACTAAAAATACAAAAAAATGAGTCGGGTGTGGTGGCGCATGCCTGTAATCCCAGCTACTTGGGAAGCTGAGGCAGGAGAATTGCTTGAACTCGGGAGGCAGAGGTTGCAGTGAGCCAAGATCGTGCCACTGCACTCCAGCCTGGGCGACAGAGACTCCCATCTCAAAAAATAAATAATAAATACATAAATACATAAATAAACAAACCCCCTGACAAAACTTTAACTTGTGGTGCTGACCCCAGGCGTGGCTGTTCTGGACATTTACTTCCCGAAGCCTGTGTTCTCTCAGCCCCTCTGCCTGGTTTCTTTCAGGAGGAACAAAACCCACACTCAGAATTCACCGAGAAGAACATGCTGATGACAGTCATTTATTTGCTGTTTGCTGGGACAATGACAGTCAGCGCCACAGTCGGCTATACCCTCCTGCTCCTGATGAAATACCCTCATGTCCAAAGTAAGAGCGTTTTTCACCTGCCGGGCCTTGGGAATGGAAGTAAGGGTTCTGGGCTGGGTGCGGTGGCTCACGCCTGTAATCCCAGCACTTTGGGAGGCCGAGGCAGGCTGATCACTTGAGAACAGGAGTTCAAGACCAGCCTGGCCAACGTAGTGAAGCCCCATCTCTACTGAAAATACAAAAGTTAGCCAAGTAGCTATAATCCCAGCTACACAGGAGGCTCAGGCATGAGAATTGCTTGAGCCCAGGAGGTAGAGGTTGCAGTAAGCGGACATCACACCACTGCACTCCAGACTGGGTGACAGAAAGAAACACTGGTCTCAAAAAACAACAGCGTGGGGCCGGGCAAAGTGGCTCATGCCTGTAATCCCAGCACTTTGGGAGGCCGAGGTGGGTGAATCACAAGGTCAGGAGTTTGAAACCAGCCTGGCCAATATGGTGAAACGCCGTCTCTACTAAAAATACAAAAAAATTAGCCGGGTGGTGGCACACTCCTGTAACCCCAGCTACTCAGGAGGCTGAGGCAGGAGAATTGCTTGAACCTGGGAGGCAGGCGTTGCAGTGAGCAGAGATCACGCCACTGCACTCCAGCCTGGGCAATAGAACGAGACTCCTCTCAAAAAACAAAAACAAAAAACAAAACACAGTGTGGGTTCTAGAGGGAAGAGTGGGTGGGTGGAGCAGACAGGCAGACCTAGATCTTGGAGGTAACAATGGGCATGGCGTTTTGAGGAGGCAGGAGAAGTTAGGGAGCTGCTGATTGCAGTATGAGGCATAGTGAAAGACAAGGCAGATGTCTGCGGGCCTCGTCGCCTTCTCCTGAGCATGGGGAGCAATCGAATGACTTTGAGCAGGGGAGGGCAGGGTCAAATTGGTATTTTATTTTATTTTATTTTTATTTATTGAGATGGAGTCTTGCTCTGTCACCAGGCTGGAGTGCTGTGGCACTATCTTGGCTCACTGCAACCTTTGCCCCCTGGATTCAAGCGATTCTCCTGCCTCAGCCTCCTGGGAAACTGGAACTACAGGCACATGCCACCATGCATGGCTAATTTTTGTATTTTTAGTAGAAACGGGGTTTCACCATGTTGGCCAGGATGGTCTTGGTCTCCTGACTTCATGATTCTCCCACCTCAGCCTCCCGAAGTGCTGGGATTACAGGTGTGAGCCACCACGCCCGGCTGGTATTTTATTTTTTATTTTTATTTTTGAGGAGGCAGAGTCTCAATCTTTCGCCCGGGCTGGAGTGCAGTGCTTTTATCTCGGCTCACTGCAACCTCCATCTCCTGGGTTCAAGCAATTCTCCTGCCTCAGCCTCCCAAGTAGCTGGGATTATAGGCGTGCACTGCCACGCCCAGCTAACTTTTGTTTGTTTAGTAGAGAACTCCTGACCTCAAGTGATCCGCTGGCCTCAATCTCCTAAAGTGCGGAGTAAGAGAAATGAGCCACCGCGCCCGGCCCAGATTGACATTTTAGAAAAATCTTTGGGAGGCGGAGGTGGATGAAGAAGGTCACTTGAGGCCAGGAGTTTCAGACCACTGGGCAATACAGTGAAACCTCATCTCCACCAAAAAAAAAAAAAAATAAGAAAAAAGATTAGCAGTTTGTGATGGCAGGTACCTGTAGCCCAGCTACAAGTAGGAGGCGGAGGTGGGAGGATTGCTTGAGCCCAGAAGTTTGAGGTTGCAGCAGGCTGTGATTGCACCACTGCACTGCAGCCTGGGTGACAGCGGCCCTGTCTCTAAAAAAAGAAAAAGAAGAAAGAAAGAGCTTTGAGGAAAAGAAAAAAAAGAAAGGGCTCAAGGGCCAGTTGTGGTGGCTCACGCCTATAATCCCAGCACTCTGGATAATCTCAGCACTTTGGGAGGCTGAGGCGGGCAGATCACGAAGTCAGAGTTCAAGACCAGCCTGGCCAACTAGGTGAAACCACGTCTCTACTAAAAATACAAAAAAAAAAAAAAAAATTAGCCACATGTGGTGGCAGGTGCATGTAACCCCAGCTACTCGGGAGGCTGAGGCAGGAGAATTTGCTTGAACTCGGGAGGTGGAGGATGCAGTGAGCCAAGATCACGCCACTGCACTCCAGCCTGGGAGACAGAGCAAGACTCTGTCTCAAAAAAAAAAAGAAAGTATACATGAGCCAGGCGTAGTCGCTCATGCCTGTAATCCTAGCACTTTGGGAGGCCAAGGTGGGAGGATCATTTGAGGCTAGGAGTTCAAAATCAGCCTGGCCAACATAGTGAGACCCTGTCTGTACCAAAAATAGAAAAATTAGCTGGGCATGGTGATGTGTGGCTGTGGTTATAGCTACTCAGGAGGCTGAGGTGGGTCACTTGAGCCCAGGAGGTTTGGTGGAGGCTACTAGAGTGAGCCGTCATTGCACCACTGCACTCCAGCCTGGACAACAGAATAAGATGCTGTCGGCTGGGCTCGGTGGCTCACGCATGTAATTCCAGCACTTTGGGAGGCCAAGGCAGGCAGATCACCTGAGGTTGGGAGTTCAAGACCAGCCTGACCAACATGGAGAAACCCCGTCTCTACTAAAAATACAAAATTAGCTGGTCGTGGTGGCACATGCCTGTCATCCCAGGTACTCGGGAGGCTGAGGCAGGAGAATCGCTTGAACCCAGGAGGCGGAGTTTGCAGTGAGCTGAGATCGCACCAGTGTACTCCAGCCTGGGCGACAGAGTGAGACTCCGTCTCAAAAAAAAAAAACAGAGAAGATAAGAGAGAGAGAAGATTGATGGAACACCCAACACACAAGAAGTGTGGTCTTTGGGCCCACTGAGGGCTGAGGACCCCTCCTCCTCACCTGTCCGCCTCACCCCAAACCACAGCTAAGCAAGCAGACGGGCTTCCTAGAGGAGGAGGACCCCTGTGCCCTACCCCTGCCTGACCCCCACCCTCCTCTTGCTTGCAGAGCGGGTACGGGAAGAGCTGACTCGGGAGCTGGGGGCGGGCCAGGCACCAAGCCTAGGGGACCGCACCCGCCTCCCTTACACCGACGCAGTTCTGCACGAGGCGCAGCGGCTGCTGGCGCTGGTGCCCATGGGAATACCCCGCACCCTCACGCGAACCACCCACTTCCGAGGGTACACCCTGCCCCAGGTGGGTATGCATACTGCCTCGGCCCATGGTTCTCTGCCTCGGGGCCTGAGCCCAGGTAGGTTGCTGTCAGTGACTTTTTTTTAAATCTTAGTGCCTCTCTCTCTCCCTCTCTCTTCTTCCTCCAACCCCACCCCCACACTCCTGCATTTCTCTCCTCCTTCTCTCTCTGACACCCCCTCCCTTTCTGCATCTTTTTTTTTTAGTGGGGGGGGGACTAAGTCTTGCTCTGTTGCCCAGGCTGGAGTGTAACAGCGCACTCTTGGCTCACTGCAACCTCCGCCTCCTGGATTCAAGTGATTCTCCTGCCTCAGCCTCCTGAGTAGCTGAGATCACAGGCATGCGCTACCACATCCAGCTAACTTTTGTATTTTTAGGAGAGACGAGGTTTCACCATGTTGGTCAGGCTGGTCTCGAACTCCTGAGCTCAGGTGATCCGCCCGCCTCAGCCTCCCAAAGTGCTGGGATTACAGGTGTGAGCCACCTCGCCCAGCCTCCCTTTCTGCATCTTTTTACTCTTTCTGTTTCTTTTCGGTTTGTGTTTTCTTGCCTTTTGTCTCTGGGCCCCATCTGCCCCACAGATCTTCTAATTCTGCCTCCTTCTAAGGTGGCTGGGACAATCGAATGAGGTGACACATGGAGAAGCAGTTTGAAAACTGAGGAGCAAGTCCAAGACTAAGGGAAGCTCTCTTGACCCTTAGCCCCTGCTACAGACACACATTCCATTCTCTGCCTTTCTCTCTCTCTCTCAATCTCAGGGCCCTTCACTGGAGAGCAGCTCTGATGCAGAACCAAAAGGGGGCGATGTTTCCCCAGAAACCCCAGCGCTTAGTGCGTGCGGCTCCCTCCTCCACCTTCATTGCAGAATCAAACTCACAGCAGCTAGGATCCAGTGCTGCTATGCTGCTGTCTGCTTTGCTTTGCTTGCTCTTCCTTCCTTCCTTCCCTCCTTCCTTCCCTCCTTCCCTCCTTCCTTCCTTCCCTCCTCCCTTCCTTCCCTCCTCCCTTCCTTCCTTCCCTCCTTCCTTCCCTCCTTCCCTCCTTCCTTCCTTCTTCCTCCCTCCCTTCCCTCCTTCCTTCCTTCCCTCCTTCCTTCCTTCTTCCTCCCTTCCTTCCTTCCCTCTTTCCTTCCTTCCTTCCTTCCTTCCCTCCCTCCTTCCTTCCTTTTTCTTTTTTCCTTTCTCCCTCCCTCCCCCCTCTTTCTGTCTTTCTTTCTTTCCCTCTTTCCTTCTCTCTCTATTTCTCTCCTCCCTCCCTCCCTCTTGTTCTCTCTCTCTCTTTCCTTCTTTCTTTCTTTTGACAGGGTCTCTCTCTGTCTCCCAGGCTGGAGTGCAGTAGTACAAGCATAACTCACTGCAGCCTTGAACTCCTGAGTTCAAAGTGATCCTCCCACCTCAGCCTCCTGAGCAGCTGAGCCCACAGGCTCATGCCACCATGCCTGGCTAATTTTTTAATTTTTCGTAGAGACAAGGTCATGCTATACTGCCCAGGCTGGTCTCAAACTCCTAGACTCAGATGCTTCTCTCACCTCAGCCACCCACGTGGCTGGAATTATAGGCACAAGCCACTGCACCCCACTCAACCCTCAACAAATGTTGATGCTGTTATGTTTTGTGAACTAGTGTCCCTGGCACCCCAGACTTATGCGCCACACTCGAGGACCTAATAGACGGGTGGGAAGGGGTTTGTAGCTTGATTGTTTATTTATTTATTATTTTTTTTGAGACAGAGTCTCACTCTGTCACATCGCTCTGAGTGCAGTGTCATGATCTCAGCTCACTGCAATCTCTGCCTCCTGGGTTCAAGTGATTCTCCTCCCTCAGCCTCCCGAGTAGCTGGGATTACAGGCGCCTGCCACCACTCCCAGCTAATATTTTGTATTTTTAGTAGAGATGGAGTTTTACTGTGTTAGCCGGGATGGTCTTGAACTCCTGACCTTGTGATCTGCCCGCCTCGGCCTCCCAAAGTGGTGGGATTACAGGCGTGAGCCACCGCGCCTGGCCCGTAGCTTGATTCTTATTTCCCCTCAGGGCACGGAGGTCTACCCACTCCTCGGCTCCATCCTACATGACCCCAACATCTTTGAACAGCCAGAGGAGTTCAACCCAGACCGTTTCCTGGATGCAGACGGACGGTTCAGGAAGCATGAGGCATTCCTGCCCTTCTCCTTAGGTATCTGCTGCTGCCCTGGGTATAACAAGCAGGGGCTGGTGAACTCCAGGCACCTATGTCAGCTGGGGGTGCCCTTCTGCACCCTGGGCTCACTGTTGGCCCCTCCACCTGCTGTTCTCCCTGTGCGCCTGGGCATGAGGAGGGCTGGCTCAGCCCTCTCTTTCTCTGTCTGTCTGTCTGTCTGTCTGTCTGTCTGTCTGTCTCTCTCTCTCCCTCCCCCCTCCCCAGGAAAGCGTGTCTGCCTTGGAGAGGGCCTGGCAAAGGCAGAGCTCTTCCTCTTCTTCACATCCATCCTGCAAGCCTTCTCCCTGGAGAGCCCGTGCCCACCGGACACCCTGAGCCTCAAGCCCACCATCAGTGGCCTTTTCAATGTCCCCCCAGCCTTCCAGCTGCAAGTCCGTCCCGCTGACCTTCACCCTACCACATAGACCAGATGAAGGAAGGCGACTCGGAGGTGTTGGGTGCCTGGGATGGTGCCTCCAGCCTCGAGTTTGCTTGTGAATGGGAGGATGGAGACAACCCTCCAGCACGGACAGGGTTATGTCTCCAGAGTCAGCACTGCAGGCAGCCACATTTACACACCTGCAGCTGTTTTCCAGAGACTGTCCCACGCCCACACACTCACTCACTCGGCTCATGCCACTGTTAAGATGCACAACCACACACCCATACACAACTACAAGGGCTACAAGGCAGCTGCTGCGTTAGCTTTCCATGGACGTAAATACAGTCCATCCACAATGAAAAGCATGTAGCCGGGTAACCCACCGACTCAGACACCATGCAACTCCCCTGGATCTGCAGCCCGTACATGGGAGTCCGGCTGTCCCCTTCACAGGCCACAGAAACAGCCACACGTGTCCACAGCTCACACGCCCTCACCATTCACCAGACTTCTCAGTCTGTCCCTGTCTCTGGTGCTGGCACAGAGAACAGCGCGCCCCTTCCTGGGTCACACCACAGAGAGACCATTACTGTCTACCAGCCCAACATGTTCTCCCTCTCATAGCTGCACCACGCTCCCGGCCTGTGACCACTGATGTCCACATATCTCCAACCACGGGTCCACACAGCTACCCACATATGACATTGTCCTGGCTCCCTCCCCAGAGTATCTTAGTGACAAGAGACACACCACTTCCACCGAGGCACAGTCCCTAGCCACCTCCGCAACTGCAGCCTTCAGTCACCCCCCCTCTTTTTTTTTTTGAGACAGAGTCTTGCTCTGTTGCCCAAGCTGGAGTGCAGTGGTGCAATCTCAGCTCACTGCAACCTCTACCTCCCAGGCTCAAGCAATTCTCCTGCCTCAGCCTCCCCGGTAACTGCGATTAGAGGTGCCCACCACCACGCATGGCTACTTTTTGTATTTTTAGTAGAGACGCGGTTTCGCTATTTGTCCAGGCTGGTTTCGAACTCCTGACCTCAAGTGATCTGCCTGCCTCAGTCTCCCAAAGTGCCGGGATTACAGGTGTGAGCCACACCACCTGGCCTCAGTCACCCCTTTTTAAGCACCCTGATTCTCCCAAATGCAAACACATCTGGGTCTGCAATCGTGCACAGAGACCTTGGACACACGAGGACCCTCAGACCAGAGGAACACCTATCCAACCCCCAACACCTGCTTATGCCACCATGTGGACAGCGGCCCCTGCTGCGCCTCCACACACACATACACGCTCACTCACTTATCTGCAGTCCCTATTCAGCGTCTGAGTCCCCTTTAGACCTAGCGGAAGGGGCTAGAAGACCAAATAGGGGCCAGGTTTCAATTCACCCTGTTAGGGACTGAGCTGGATCTGACATCCTTGTGACTTAAAGGTCCGGCTTGGGAATTAAAATTTGTTCCTGGCCTTTAGCCTACTGCATGTTTGTGACCCGAGTCAGTCACTGTGAGTAAGGGGTGGGGACAGGGGAGTCCACCCCTCCCCTGAGGCTGGGCGGGAGCTGAAAAACATGGCCACCGCCCACCCTGACTGCTGACATCAGGACCAGATGTGGAGCTAGGAGGAGGGGCAGGCTGGGGCCTAACTTCCAGAAAGGGCCAAGGTGTCTGGCAGTGGGAAGTGCGCAAGGAAAGAGTAACCGAAGCTGGACTGCGGACCCTGGGGGCTCCCTCAGCCAGTGAAAGCCTGAAGCCAACTAGATCCAGACCCTAGAGACTCTTGGGAACAAGCACTAGCTTGCAACACAGACCCTAAGCCCACTCCCACTCACTTCCTCCATCCTCCCCTTCGCAAGGAAACCAGAGCCATTGTAAATTTCTTTCTTTTTTTTTTTTTTTTTGAGACAGAGTCTCGCTCTGTCACCCAGGCTGGAGTGCAGTGGTGTGACGATCTTGGCTCACTGCAGCCTCCGCCTCCCAGGTTCAAGCAATTCTCCTGCCTCAGCCTCCCGAGTAGCTGGAATTACAGGTGCATGCCACCATGCCCAGCTAAGTTTTATATTTCTAATAGAGGCAGGGTTTCTCCATGTTAGTCAGGCTGGTCTTGAACTCCTGACCTCATGATCCACCCGCCTTGGCCTCCTAAAATGATGGGATTACAGGTGTGAGCCACTGCACCTGGCCTAAATTTTTTATCTAGGAAAGAAGTTTGTAAACATACACAAAAGTAGAGTGATACAATGAGCCCCCAGGTTCCCATCACCTAGCCTCATTTCAATAGTCATCAACTTTCTGCAGCTTTTACTTCATCTATATCCTTTTCTGCCTTTTTCATTTTTTTTTTTTTTTTTTTGAGATGGGGTTTTGCTTTGTTGCCCAAGCTGAAGTGCAGTGACACGATCATAGCTCACTGCAGTCTCGGACTCCTGGGCACAAGCAATCCTCCCACCTCAGCTTCCCAAGCAGCTGGGACTAAAGTTGCGTTCCACAATGCCTGGCTAAATTTCTTATTTTTATTTTTTATAGACAAAGGGTCTCACTGCATTGCCCAGGCTGCTCTCAAACTCATGGTCGCAAGAGTTTCCATCCCAGCCTCCCAAAGTGCTGGGATTACAGGCATGAGCCACTGCACTCTGCCCTGATATATTTATTTTACATATTGCTATTTATTTATCTCTTTTTTTTTTTGAGATAGAGTCTCGCTTTTGCCCAGGCTGGAGTGCAGTGGCATGCTCCCGGCTCACCGCAACTTCCGCCTCCAGGTTCGAGCAATTCTCCTGCCTCAGCCTCCCAAGTAGCTGGGATTACAGGTGCACATCACCACGCCCAGCTAATTTTTGTATTTTTAAGTAGAGATGGGGTTTCACCCTGTTGGTCAGGCTGGTCTTGAACCCCTGACCTTGTGATCCACCTGCCTCAGCCTCCCAAAGTGCTGGGATTGCAGGTGTGAGCCACTGCATCTGGCTAATTTTTGTATTTGTAGTAGAGTTGGGTTTCACCATGTTGGGCAGGCTGGTCTCGAACACCTGACCTGGTGATCTGCCCGCCTCGGCCTCCCAAAGTGCTGGGATTACAGGCGTGAGCCACCTCACCCGGCCCCTGCTTTGTTTTTCTTCACTGCCCATCTTGCAACATAAGTATTTATGTGAGTTATTTCTCTTCCCCCTTTGAATGGGAGCTCCAGGAGGATGTGAACTTTTCTTGGTCATTGTAGAAGCCACACCTCTGGCACCACCTGTCAATCTTTTCTTTCCGTTTCTTTTTAATGACAGGGTCTCTCTCTGTCATCCAGACTGGAATGCAGTGGTGCCCTCATAGCTTACTGCAGCCTCAAACTCCTGGGCTCAAGCGATCCTCCCACCTCAGCCGCCCCAAGTAGCCAAGACTATGTGTGCAAGCACACCTGGCTAATGAAAAAAAATTTTTTTTTGTAGACACAGGGTCTGGCTACGTTGCCAGGCTGGTCTTAAACTCCTAGCCTCAAGCAATCATCCCACCTGGGCCTCCTAAAGTGTGGGATTATAGGCGTGACCCACTCAACCTAGCCAGTTTCTTTTTTTATTTTTTTGCGGGGAGGGGATGGTCTCTCACTGTCGCCCAGGCTGGAGTGCAGTGATGCAATCCCAGCTCACTGCAACCTCTACCTCCCGGGTTCAAGAGATTCTCCTGGCCGGGTGAGGTGGCTCACACCTATAATTCCAGCACTTTGAGAGGCTGAGGTGGGCAGATCATCTGAGCTCAGGAGTTCAAGACCAGCCGGGGCAACACGGTGAAACCCCATATCTACTAAAATACACAAATTAGCTGGGCATGGGAGCTCATGCCTGTAGTCCCAGCTACTCAGGAGGCTGAGGCAGAAGAATCACTTGAACCCAGGAGGCAGAGGTTGCAGTGAGCCACGCTCAAACCACTGAGCTCCAGCCTGGCGACCGAGGAGTGAAACTCTGTCTCAATAAAAAAAAAGAGAAAAGAAAAGAAATTCTTCTGCCTCAGCCTCCTGAGTAGCTGGGACTACAGGCAAGCACCACCAGGCCTGGCTAATTTATTTTTATTTTTATTTTTTATTTTTTTTTATTTTTAGTAGAGATGGGGTTTTCAAATGTTGGCAAGGCTGGTCTTGAACTCCTGACCTCAGATGATCCATCCACCTCGGCCTCCCAAAATGCTGGGATTACAGGCATGAGCCACCACACCTGGTACTGTCTCATTTGTTAAAAATGCATTTCAAAGTAGATTGCAGGCACATAGTAGGTGCTCAGCAAATAGTTCATATAGTTCATGAGTGAATTAATTTACAGGTTCAAGTAGGCCATCAACTAGCTGGGTCCACTGAGCCCTAGGGTGAGCAGGGCCCCCCTACCCATATGTAAACACGCAAGCAGACCTTTGCACATATTTGCACCCTTCAAAAATGCCACAGTTGGCTGGGTGTGGTGGCTGATGTCTGTAATCCCAGCACTTTGGGAGGCCAAGGCAGGCAGATCACCTGAGGTCAGGAGTTCAAGACGAGCCTGGCCAACATGGTAAAATCTCATCTCTACTACAAATACACAAATTAGCTGGGCATAGTGGTGGGCACCTGTAGTTCCAGCTACTCAGGAGGCTGAGGCAGGAGAATCAAGAATCACTTGAACCAGGGAGGTGGAGGTTGCAGTGAGTTGGAATTGTGCCACTGCACTGCAGCCTGGGTGACAGCAAGAACCATTCCCCCACCCCAAAAGAAAAAGAAAAAAAGAGACGGGGCTGAGTGCAGTGGGTCACACCTATAATCCCACACTTTAGGAGGCCCAGGTGGGATGATGGCTTGAGGCTAGGAGTGCAAGTCCAGCCTGGCAATATACCCAGGCCCTGTGTCTAAAAAAAAAAAAAACAAATTTTTTTTTTTTAGGAAGAGTATAACTCTGTCACCCAGGCTGGAGTGCAATGGTGTGTTCTCAGCTCACTGCAACCTCTGCCTTCCTGGTTCAAGTGATTCTCCCTGTCTCAGCCTCCCAAGTAACTGGGATTACAGGTGCCCACCATCACGCCCAGCTAATTTTCGTATTTTTAGTAGAGACGGCGTTTCGCCATGTTGACCAGGATGGTCTCGATCTCTTCACCTCGCGATCCAGCTGCCTCGGCCCCCCAAAGTGCTGGGATTACAGGCATGAGCCACTGCACCTGGCCAAAATCATTTTTTTTTTATTAGCCAGGTGTGCTTGCACGTATAGTCTTGGCTACTCAGGAAGGCTGAGGTGGGAGGATCGCTTGAGCCCAAGAGTTTGAGGCTGCAGCAAGCTGTGATGGCACCATGGCATTTCAGTCTGGACAACAGAGTGCTTGAACCGGGAAGTGGAGTTTGCAGTCAGCTGAGATACCACCCCTGCACCCCAGCCTGGGCGACAGAGTGAGACTCCGTCTCAAGAAAAAAGCCACAATGAGGAATTGTCCCCTTTGTGGCAGGCCTTTTACAAGGTGATGAAGATGCAGCACTGCCCAAGATATACGCAGTCCCTGCCCCCGCAGATGCCACAGGCCAGCGGGAGGAGACAGACGTGAGATACATAATCATGTCAATAAATGTATAATGACAACCCAGGCAAAGCGTTGCCAAGGAAAGGGACAGGGTGCTGGGAGTGAAGAACATGGGGACCTAGATTGGACTGGGAGGGGCCAGACAGTGATGTGATGGAGAAGGGATGGTAGAGCTGGGGACAAGGGCTGCAGGAGGTTGCTCCAAGGCCTCGGAGGGGGGCTCTTCTGCCGAGAAAGCAAGAGGAGCCTGGGGAGGAGAAGGGACAGTCACATAGACATAAGGAGTTTACGGTTTTCCTGAAAGGTCTGGGGCAGGGGTGGGAAAGGGTTTGGTTTGAGATTGGGAAGAAGCTTTCTGACTGTTGAGTGGGAGACAGGTTGAAAGGAGCAACAGAAGCCAGCAGCCCATGGCCAGGTGCGGTGGCTCACGCCTGTAATTCCAGCACTTTGGGAGGCCAAGGCGGGCAGATCACTGGAGGCCAAGAGTTCAAGACCAGCCTGTCCAACATGATGAAACCCCATCTCTACTAAAAATACAAAAATTAGCCTGGCACGGTGGTGGATGCCTGTAATCTCAACAACTCAGGAGGCTGAGGCAGGAGGATCTCTTGAACCCGGGAGGCAGAGGTTGCAGTGAACAGAGATTGAGCCACTGCATTCCAGCCTGGGTGACAGAGCAAGCCTCCACCTCAAAAAAAAACACACACAAAAAAGCCAGTAGCCCTGGGAGGTGGTAAGAGCTAGGGCCCAGGCTGGAGGGGACAAGGCTGGACCAGAGTGAGACTGTGGGGAGGGGCCAGGAGAGGTGGGAGTGAGGTTTGTGAAACTGAATCCTCCATGGAACTTGGTAATGAAGGGCAGCGTTGGGGTGTCCAGGAGGACTCCAGGGCTCAGACTGGGGGGACAAGATGGATCCTGGGGCCATCACTGAAATGAGACACAAGTGAAACAGGTGCCTGGGCACAGTTGCACATGCGTGTAATTCCAGGAGTTTGAGACCAGCCAGCCCAGGCAACGTAGTGAGACCCTGTCTCTGCAAAATATATATAAATGAGCCGGGCATGGTGGTGAGTGCCTGTAGACCCTGATACTTGAGAGGCTGAGGGGGGAGGATTGCTTGAGCCCAGGAGGCCGAGGCTGAAGTGGACTATGATGGCACCACTGCACTCCAGCCTGGGAGACACAGCAAACCTCTGTGAAAAAAAAGGCCAGAGCCAGGCAAGGTGCCTCATGCCTGTAATCCCAGTACTTTCGGAGGCCAAGGCAGGTGGATTACCTGAGGTCAGGAGTCAAGACCAGCCTGACCAACATAGCGAAACTCTGTCTCTAGTAAAAATACAGAATTAGCCGGGAGTGGTGGTGCATGCCTGTAATCCCAGCTACTAGGAAAGCTGAGGCAGTAGAATTGCTTGAACCTGGGAGCTGGAGGTTGCAGTGAGCAGAGACTGCTCATTTGCACTACAGCCTGGGCAACAAGAGCAAAACTGCATCTCAGAAAACAGGTGGGGCACAGTGGCTCACACCTGTAATCCCAGTACTTTGGGAGGCTGAGACAGGCGGATCACTTGAGGTCAGGAGTTGGAGACCAGTCTGAACAAGATGGTGAAACCCCGTCTCCACTAAAAATACAAAAATTAGCCGGGCGTGGTGGCGCACACCTGTAGTCCCAGCTACTCGGGAGGCTGAGGCAGAAGAATGACTTGAACCCGGGAGGCGGAGGTTGCAGTGAGCTGAGATCGCACCACTGCACTCCAGCCTGGGCGACAGAGTGAAACTCTTGTCTTAAAAAAAACAAAAACCAAAAAAAACAGAAAAGAAAACAATCCTCTGTTTGCTAAATGTGAGAAAAGAGTGAGAGTAGAGGCAGGAGAAGGGAGGATCAGGCTGCAGCGCTGGGAAGGGGCAGGCAGAAGAGACGTCAGGAGGTCAAACAGACAGGACTCCATGATGCACCCGAGGGATACCAGTACCCAAACAGAGGTGGCCAAGAGCAGAGGCATGGACGCCAGCCTCCTCCTGCTCAGACATCCAGGCACGCAGAGCCCTCCCTGTGCGAAACACTCAGGGCACAGGAATGGAGGTAGAGCAGCGCCGATACGCAGGCACCAGATCTGCAACGACCAGGATACACACTCCCACCAGAGGGAGAGAACATGGCATGGTCAGGGCTCACTGCAGCCTCGACCTCTTGGACTCAAGCGTTACTCCCACTCCAGCCTCTCTAGTAGCTGGGATCACAGGCACACGCCGTGACACCCTATTAATTTTAAATTTTTTTTTTTTTTTTTGAGAGGGAGTCTCACTCTGTGGCCCAGGCTGGAGTGCAGTGGTGCCACCTCGGCTCACTGCAACCTCTGCCTCCCAGGTTCAAGCAATTCTCCAGCCTCAGCCTCCTGAGTAGCTGGGACTACTGGCTCCTGTCACCATGCCTGGCTAATTTTTATATTTTTAGTAGAGAAGCGGTTTCACCATGTTGGTCAGACTGGTCTCAAACTCCTGACCTCATGTTCCACCCCCCTTGGCCTCCCAAAGTGCTGGGATTACAGGCTGAGCCACTGCGCCTGGCAATTTTTAAACTTTTTGTAGAGCTAGGGGTCTCACTGCATTGACCAGTCTGGTCTCAAACCTCCGGACTCAAGCGATCCTCCCACCTTGGCCTCCCAAACAGGAGTGAGTTACTGTGCCCGGCCAACTACTCTATTCTTCTTCCCATTTTACAGATGGACAAACTGAGGCTCAGGAGGCCAGTCCCTTGCCTGTAGCCCACAGTTAGTGGCAGCACTGGGATTCCAACTTGGGTCCCCTTCCGTGTCGCCCGTATATTGGTATTCCATTTATGTGTCCACGTGGGTGTTGGTGCGTCTGAAGATCTACGTCTCCCCAAGTAAGTGTCCCCCATGGATGCCCACCCAGCAGTGTGCTCCTGTTTCTCAGTTTTCTCCAGGAATCGAGCTCCTGGCTCGGCCTGTCTAAGTGTGTCTGTGGCCCAGCACCGTGCCCCTGCGTGTCTGGGTCCCTCTGCATGTCTCTGCCTGTCCTAGCCTCTGCGTGTCAATGACGTCTAAGAGAGAGAGAGAGAGAGAGAGAGAGAGAGAGAGTGAGTGTGTGTGTGTGTGTGTGTGTGTGCGTGTGCGCGCGTGTCCTTGTCCGCAGAGCTGTGAGAGTGAGGGGGAGTGGAGGGCCAAGGAGGCCTGGCTGGGGCTGGGCCGGGGGTGGAGGCGGGGAGAGGGGCGTCACGGGCTGAGCTGAGAGGGGAGTGGAGCTCGGGAAGAATGTTTACCAGACACATAGTCCAGAGGGACAGCGCCCAGAGCCGGGATAGAGAGACACACAGCGTCACTGGCCCAGGACGGGGACACAGCCACCAGGGTCCCCTTCCCCCTCCTCGGCTCCCTTCCTGGCCCCTTTAAGAAAGGGCTGATCCGCTCCACTCTGAGTTAACCCCTGACTGTCCAAGTGGCCCCTGGGCTCTGGCCCTGGTGGGCGGAGGCAAAGAGGGAGCCAGGGGCGGAGAAAGGGTTGCCTGAGTCTAGGAGTGAGAGAAGGAGGCAGGGGTGCTGGGAAGGCGGCTGTGAGCCGAGCCAGGGGAGAGGGCCCCCCTGCCACTGTGCCAGGCAGGCAGTGCCAAATCCGGGGAGCCCGGAGCTGGGGGAGGGCTGGGGACAGCCCGGCCCTGCCCCCTCCCCTGCAGGGAGCCCAGCAACTTCTGAGAAAAGTTTGGCACCCGTGGCGTGGCGGCGCACCAGGATGGGCAGGGTCCCGTTGGCCTGGTGCTTGGTGCTGTGCGGCTGGGCGTGCGTGGCCCCCAGGGGTGAGTGATGGGGGTACTCCTTGGGGGAGGGACTCACTCGGAGGGGCTGGGGAAGGGGTAGGAGGTGGGGGACAGTGGCAGGTGTTGGGGGGGCCTGGGCTGGCTTAGGGAGTTTCTTTGGGACAACAGAAAAGGGACTTCAAGAGAGGGAAACACAGACTCAAGAGAGTCACCAAGAGCAGCAAACAGAGCGAAAGACGGAGAGGAACAGAAGGGCCGGGAGGACAGAAGAGAGGACCCGGAGGACAGACAGACAAGGAGATGCTGAGGGCAGGGGCAGGGGCTGGACCTGAGAAGGGGGCCAAGGAGAGAGGAGCTGAGCTGGGGGGTGCGGGGAAAGATGAAATCTTCCCGAAGTGGCACTGAGTTGGGCCGGGCGGCGGGATGAGGAGGGCTGTGGAGCCCTGGGGGAAAACCCTTGTCCCTGCCAATTTCCCCGCTCCAACTTGTCCCTGCCCCACCAGTCCGCTGCATCTCTCGGGGGCAGTGTCTCACTTTGTCTCTCTGTCTCTGCCTCCAGCTCTGCTCTCTCTGGGTCTCTGTTTCTCTCATAGTCTCTGCCTTTCTCTCTCCCTGCTCTCTAAGTCTCTCTCTTCTCAGCCTCCCTCTGTGACTGTCTCCCCCGTTTGACCCCTCTTGTCTTCTCTCTTGAGGGCCGTTTCTTCATCTCTTTTTGTCTCTCCCTGTATCTCTGCTCCTCTCTGTCTCGCCTCCTGACTTTCTCTGGGCCTGACTCCTCTGTATCTCTGTCTCTCTCTGAATCTCTGCTCCTCTCTGTCTCCTGTGCATGACTTTCTCTGGCTTCTCCCTCCCCCTCCACCCTGATCTCCCTCTCCCCGCCCCCATGTCTTCCCCCCCATCCACCAGCACCAAGCAATCTAAGTCTCTAGAGACCCTAAGAGAGGACGGAGGGGCAGGGGCTGGCCCTGCCAGGCAGTCCAGAGCGTGGGAGGCTGCCAGATCCTGAGCCTCCTTCCCCGATGGGATGGACTCTGGACCCCAGTCCCCTGGGAAAGCTCCCATCCTCCCCTCAGAGCCTCCGCCCTCCACCCCCCTCTGAGGTCACTCTGCAACTATGTGGCCTGAGGGCCTGGCGGGGTCCTGGCAGGCGGTGGGCAGGCAGGGTGGGCAGGCAGGGACCCGGTGGAACTGAAGGCCGGAAGGAGCTGGGAAGTTCCTAAGCTCACTCTTCCCATTTCCCCTGCAGGCACACAGGCTGAAGAAAGCCCCTTCGTGGGCCACCCAGGGAATATCACAGGTGCCCGGGGACTCACAGGGACCCTTCGGTGTCAGCTCCAAGTTCGGGTTCAGGTAGAGCCTCCCGAGGTCCACTGGCTTCGGGACGGACAGATCCTGGAGATCGCAGACATCACCCAGACCCAGGTGCCCCTGGGTGAAGATGAGGAGGATGACTGGATACTGTTCAGCCAGCTCAGGTACGCAGCCGCCTCCCCGAGTCCCACCCTCACCCCCATCATGCAAGGGGCAGAAAGCCCACCTGGGTGGGAACCCCGGCTTGACCCCTTGTCAGCTGTGCAGTTTCCAGCATGTGATGGAACCTCAAGGTTTCACTTTCCTCTTCTGCAAATTGAGTTAATAATAGGACCTACTGGCCGGCGCAGAGGTTCACGCCTGTAATCCCAGCGCTTTGGAGGCCAAGGCGGTCGGATCACCTGAGGTCAGGAGTTCAAGACCAGCCTGACCAACACGGAGAAACCCTGTCTCTACTAAAAATACAAAATTCGCCAGCGTATGGTGCATGCCTGTAATCCCAGCTACTCGGGAGGCTGAGGCAGGAGAATCGCTTGAATCTGGGAGGCAGAGGCTGCAGTGAGACGAGATCTCGCCATCGCACTCCAGCCTGGGCGACAAGATCTAAACTCCATCTCAAAAATAATAATAGAACCTACCTCATCATTCTCATGAACTTCCAGGCTGGACCCTCTCTTTCCATTCTGACAGACCCCCTCCCAGTGTCCAGCTCCGACCCAAACCTCTCCGTCTCTCCTCTTGCCCGTCAGAATCGACTCCCTGCAGCTTTCAGACGCAGGACACTACCAGTGTTTGGTGTTTGTGGGAGATCAGTCCTACGTGTCCCAGCCTGGCTACGTAGGGCTGGAGGGTGAGCTCTGCGGTCAGGGGTCCCCAGGGGTCGAGGACATGTGGTGCTCATAGGTTGTGGGAAGGCAGGAATCCTGGAGGATCAGGGGTGCTGGAGGATTCAGGGTGACCCTAGGTGACGTACAGCCTAGGAATGTCAGAATTTTGAGGGGTCAAGAAGCTGGGAGTCCATATAAGTTACGGGAGCAAGGCTGGGGGGGATTATATGTTCTGGGTGAAAAGACTTCCTGGGGTTAGTCGGATGTCGTGGGCATCAGACGTGATCAGGTCACAGGAGGCCATTCTGGGCTTCAGATAAGGCATCAGAGGCACACAATTGGCCCCTCTCCCCATGACGCCAGCAGCCTCATTTTCCTCATCTGTAGAATGAGGAAAATGTCAGACATTCTGGAAGAAAGACATGAGGAGCTCAGCTGTCTTGGGGGGGATCTGACCTAGGCGGAATCAGATATTGGGGTCATGTGTGTTGGGGTTAGGCTCAGGTGTCCTTGGGGATCAGATACAGGCAGGTCAATGACCCTGCAGGGTGGGTTTGCTGCCCAAAGCTTACAGCATTCTAGTGGTGGGTCAGACATCTGAGGGGCTCAGAGGGACTCCAGCCTCTACCACTGCCCACCCCGCTAGGCCTCCCTTACTTCCTGGAGGAGCCTGAGGACAGGACTGTGGCTGCCAACACCCCCTTCAACCTGAGCTGCCAAGCCCAGGGACCCCCAGAGCCCGTGGACCTACTCTGGCTGCAGGATGCTGTCCCCCTGGCCACAGCTCCCGGTCACGACCCCCAGCGCAGCCTGCATGTTCCAGGTGAGTCCAGGGATGGGGTCAGCTCCACACAGAGGGCAGGACAGGGCTGAAGTCAGGAGCAAGGGAGCATTGCTGCCTCTGCGCGAGTGTCTGGCTGCCCTTCTGTCCCTCACTGTCTGTCTGTCTCTGTGTTTCTCCCTCTGAATCTGTCTCTGCCTCTCTGTCTCTACCTATCTTGTTTCTCTCCATATGCCTTTTTCTGCCTCTTTCTGTGTGTGTGTGTGTGTGTGTGTGTGTGTGTCTGTGTGTCTGTGTGTCTGTGTGTCTGTGTCTCTGCTTCTCTCTCCCTCCATTCACCCCAGCCCCCTCCATTCACCCCAGCCTCTCTCTGAATAGAATTCTTTGTCCTCGGTTTCCTCTGAGCTGTTCCATGACCCAAGTGTGTGTGGGCCTGGTGCCCCTTTGTCAGCCCTTGACCCAAGCAGGGCACCAGAATCAACTGTGCCCTCCTCTTCTCCAACTCCCGCCACAACTGGTCCACCTCCTGCCCTAATGAGCCCTCCTGGCCTGGGTCAAAAGCAAAGATGTCCAGCTCAGGTCCCCTGGGGAGACTGAACCCAAAGAAGAGAGATCAGGGAGAAAGTGGGAGACAGAGAGAGACAGAATGAGATACACTGGAAGTGACAGGTCACAGTGACCCAAGATGGACACAGACAGGACAGGGAGGCCGGGCACGGTGGCTCACGCCTGTAATCTGAGCACTTTGGGAGGCTGAGGCAGGTGGATCACTTGAGGC
The DNA here is from genome assembly GCA_963573385.1 of Cacajao melanocephalus. Taxonomy (NCBI): domain Eukaryota; kingdom Metazoa; phylum Chordata; class Mammalia; order Primates; family Pitheciidae; genus Cacajao; species Cacajao melanocephalus. Next base: position 19,355 of record CAUYLG010026553.1, on the reverse strand, counting down.
CAGGAGTTCAAGGCCAGCCTGACCAACATGGCAAAACACCATCTTTACCAAAAATACAAAAATTAGCCAGGCGTGGTGATGGGCGCCTGTAGTCCCAGCTCCTTGGGAGACTGAGGCAGGAGAATCGCTTGAACCTGGGAGGCAGAGGCTGCAGTGAGCTGAGATTGGGCCACTGCACTCCAGCCTGGGTGACAGAGCAGGAATGCATCCCAAAACAAAAGACAAGATAGGGAAGTCTGAGTGACAGAAACCCTCTCCTTCAGGATGACCATACCTTTCTGCACCACACAGCCAAGGTGGGGCCAAGCTCAGGGCTACACGATGTTCACAGGCATGACTGGGGGAACCCTGGACTCTGGGGATTCTCCCTATTGAAGGAGGAAAGACAGAGGAGCAGATGGCAGAGGCTTTGTAAGGGGAGGAGTCTGCAGCCTGCAGGGCATCAGCTTCCTGTGCTCCCAACCTGCTGCCTCTCTCTGCTGGAATGAGGGGCCTTCTGGCTGAGGGTCTCCAAGGTGGAGGGAGGGGTTCACATTCCCAACATTCCTGGGACCCTGAGTTGCAAGGAAGACCTGGTGGGCGTGCTGGCCCCAGAGGGCTGACTCAGGCCCATGGCTCGAGTGAGTGGCCCAGTAGGGACCAGGGATGGGGCTGGGGCATGAGTCAGCCTGGCAGGTCCCATGAGAAGGGGAGGGGAGGGAGAGAAATGGGGGCTACACAGGTGCGAGGGGCTGTGCGTGTCTGTGTGGTGGTGGGGAGGGGGAGGTGTCTGGATATCTGTGTGCCTCTGGATCCAAGTGTTAGTGTATCCGTAAACACAACCTCTGTGTGAGGGTGTGCCTTGGCAAGGGTGGACTTCTGTGGATGTCCTATGTGTGGGGTGTGTATGCGTGTGTGTGTGTGTGTGTGTGTCACTAAGTATATTTCCTTCAGCTTGGATTCTGTCCCAATGTGTGTTTGGGTCTTCATAGCATGTCTTTTTTTTTTTTTTGAGACAGATTCTTGCTCTGTGGCCCAGGCTGGAGTGCAGTGGCTCTATCTCAGCTCACTGCAACCTCTGCCTCCCAGGTTCAGGCCATTCTCGTGCCTCAGCCTCCCGAGTAGCTGTGATTACAAGCATGTGCCACCACACCTGGCTAATTTTTATATTTTAGTACAGATGGGGTTTCACCATGTCAGCCAGGCTGGTTTCAAACTCCTCACCTTGTGATCCGCCCATCCTGGCCTCCCAAAGTGCTGGGATTACAGGCATGAGCTACCACGCTCGGCCACTATAGCATGTCTCTGTACATTTCTCAGGGGCTGCCCATGTATGAGTGTCTGCGTGTGTGTGCATGACTGAGTATACCAGTGTCAACCTGTGCCTATCCCTCTTTTTTGTGTTTGTGTGTTCATAGCTGAGACTCACTGTATAAAAGTAGAGTGTGCATGGAGGGGTTGTGGGTTTGGGGCTATGGTCCACACCTCTCTGTATGGAGGTGGTAGTGCCAGCCCACAAGTGTGCAGCTATGGGTGTGAGCGTGTCCTGTGTCCTGGTGAGAGCTGCTCTTCCCTCGAAGAATCAGGATGTGTCCATGGATAACTTGTGTTTCTTTTTTTTTTTTCTTTGAGACAGAGTCCCACTCTGTGGCCCAGGCTGGAGTGCAGTGGTGGGATCTCGTCTCACTGGAACCTCCGCCTCCCAGGTTCAAGTGATTCTCTTGCCTCAGCCTCCCAAGTAGCTGGGACTACAGGCACGCACCACCAGACGGGCTAATTTTTTTGTATTTTTAGTAGAGATGGGGTTTCACCATGTTGGCCAGGATAGTCTCGATCTCCTGACCTCGTGATCCTCCCCCTCGGCCTCCCAAAGTGCTGGGATTACAGGCGTGAGCCACCACACCCATTGCAACTGTGTTTTTTGCATCAGTTTGTGTCTCGGTGAACATGACATCACCTGGGCGCATCCAGCTTCATCTTATGGCGCAGACGAAGGCTTGACTGTGTGTTGGTTCGCGTCGGTGTGTCTGTGTCTGAGCAGGTCAACATGACCCTTCATTGTGTCTTGGTGTGTATCTATCTGTCCACCTGGACTCCAGGTATGCTGTTACTTGGTGTATGTCTCTCACTATACAGGGGTGTTTAGGCTTCTGTGTGTCAGCATCAGCCTAGATGTATATTGTGTTGCTAGGTGTTCGTGATTAATGTGTACACATGTGATTGTGTGTTTATGTGTCTGTCCCACGTTGGCTTGTTTGCGTGTGTCTCTTTATGAATGTGCATCAATGTCAGCCCCTGTGTGTATATGTGTGAATCATGGTGTTTTTGTGTCACTGTGTGTTTGTGACATCAGCCCTTGAGTATCTTGTGCCACTAACTTATCAAGTGCTGCGTTTTCTGTGAATCTGTGCTAATAACGGTCCCTGTGTGTTTAAATGTGATTCATTGTGAGTGTGTGTTAGGGGGGTGCTATGTGGAGGAATTTTGTCCGTTTGTGTGCGTCTGTCCCTCTATCTGACTCAGGGTGTGCCCCTCCTCCTTCCATCCCTCTCTCTCTGGAAAAGCTGGGGCAGAGAGCAGGGGCTGTGGGGGGATGGTCCGAACATCTGGAAAGCACATCTGGAGTCAGCCTGCTCCTGTCCTCCTGGGGTAAAGCAACAGCCCTCTGGAGGGGAAGGGGTCCCAGTCCCTCCTGTCCCCTTCACTCAAGGTGCGGCCGTTGGGGCCTGGGAAGGGGGATCCCCGCTCTGGCTCCGAGCCCCGGAGGCAGGCCGGAAGCGCTGGGGTGGGGAGGTGCCCCCGGTGACTCACGCGGGGGCGGGAATGCTGTGGTCGGAACGGGACCCGACTCCAAAACCCACCTCCCGCTCCAGGGCTTCTCTGGCCCGCAGCGCCAGCTCCCGCGCGCTGACCCTGACGGGGCCCCACGTGCCAGGTGGCTGGACCCGACCCAGGCTCCCCACCCCCTCTCGGGCCGTCCGCCCGGGACTGTACTGTTTCTCCTCCTGCCGGCGCGGGGGCTGCGGGCGCCGGGGCTGCGGCGCGGGGCACCTGACCTTGGCTGGGAACAACGGCCACCTAGGAAGCCGTGGATGAGGAGCTCCCCTACCCACCCGCTTCCGGCCTCTGCAGACTTTGTCCCATTCCACTCCCTCCGCTGACGGAGAAAAGTAAACTTTGTGTCGGCGGCTGGAGAGCCTCCCCCGCGAACGCGGTGGGAACTTAGGCGCATACGCACGGAGCAAACACGAGAGACAGGCACACAGATAACACATACACGTACACACCATCCACAGATACACGCAGGGCCACAAACATACCAGCTCAGAAACGCAGACACAGATGCACAAGCACACGCGTAAACAACACGCAGAATTGCAGTCGTACTTGCAAGACTTGGTCCCGGGGCTGGGCACGGGGTGGCTCAGCCTGCAATCCGAGCACTTTGGGAGGCTGAGGCGAGAGGATCCCTTGAGGCCAAGAGTTCGAGACCAGCCTGGGCAACATAGTGAGACCCTCCCCCACTCCCTTCTTCTCTACAAAAAAATTTAAAAATTAGCCAAGAGTGGTGGCCGCCTGTAGTCCCAGCTACTCAGAGGGTGAGACAGGAGGATCTCTTGAGCCCTGGAGGTCAAGGCTGCAGTGAGCCGTGATTGTGCCACTGCACTCCAGCCTGGGTGACCGAGTAAGACCCTGTCTCAAAAAACAAAACGAAGCCAGGCAAGTGGCTCATGCCTGTAATCCCAGCACTTTGGGAGGCCAAGGTGGGTGGATCACCTGAAGTCAGGAGTTCGAGATCAGCCCGGCCAACATGGTGAAACCCTGTCTCAAAAATAAAAACAAAAACGAAAAAATTGGTCCTTCTTACCTCCTAAGACATTGTGTGTGGGGGAGAGTGGGGGTTGTCTATGTTTCCGTGTGTATCTATGTTGAGTAGTTCCCCTTATCCTCCATCATATGAATAATATTAAACCCTTTGTATACTGTGCATAACTTTCTTTTTCCTTCACAATTTCGCAGATACATTGTTTCTTATTGTAGATCTTAGCCACTTCTATATATGTGATTATCTTTCCTTTCCTAAGTGGAGAACTTTCACCTTTTCACTTAAAAGGAAGCACTTTAAGACTTCCGTTTGGCCTATTGGAATTGCAGGCATCACTATTTTGCACCTTGGGGCAATTTTTTTTTTTTTTTTTTTTTTTGAGACAGATCCTTGCTCTGTCCCCCAGGCTGGAGGGCAGTGGCGTGACCTCTGCTCACTGCAACCTCTGCCGCTCAGGTTCTAGTGATTATCGTGCCTCGGCCTCCTGAGTAGCTGGGATTACAGGCATCCGCCACCACGCCCGGCTGATCTTTTGTATTTTTAGTATCCGTGGGGGTTTTGATATGTTGCTCAGGCTTGTCCTGAACTCCTAACTCAAGTGATCCACCCACCTCGGCCTCCCGAAGTGCTGGGATTACAGGTGTGAGCCACAGCACCTGGCCATGCCATTATTTAGAAAAAGAAAGGTTCTGTGCTCGCTTCGGCAGCACATATACTAAAATTGGAATGATACAGAGAAGATTAGCATGGCCCCTGCGCAAGGATGACACGCAAATTCGTGAAGCGTCCCATATATTTTTTTTTAATTTAAAAAAATAAAATAAATAAAAATAAAGGTTCCTTGAACACCAGCACTGCAATACCAGGAGAGTTGATCTGATAGTTGACTGAATCACGGATAGATATCAGATACACCACTGAGATGCTGAACAAAGGGGATTCACATCCCAGGCCGACCAGAGCAGGATGGCACGAGGTTTCATCACAGTACTCAGAACAGCACGCAATTTAAAACTTAGGAGTTGTATCTGGAATTTTCCGTTGACTATTTTTGGACCAAGAGTAACTGAAACCTCTAAAAGTGAAGCCTTGGCCTGTCTCACATAGTGAGACCCCTCTTCTCTACAAAAAAATTTAAAAATTAGCCAAGTGTGGTGGTGGCTGCCTCTAGTCCCAGCTACTCAGGAGGATGAGACAGGAGGATCGCTTGAGCCCAGGAGAACAAGACTGCAGTGAGCCGAGATCATGCCACTGCACTCCAGCCTGGGCAATACGAGTGAAACTCGGTCTCAAAAATACATAACTAAATAAAAATAAAGTGATGCCTTAGATAAAAGGGGACTGATGTATGTTGTATAGTGGTGTATGTTGTATAGCAGCGTGTGTTGGCCGGGAGCCCTTCCTGCCCCTCTCTGATCCTGGGTCCTCCCCTCATATGACTCCCTAGGACTGAACAAGACATCCTCTTTCTCTTGTGAAGCCCATAACGCCAAGGGGGTCACCACATCCCGCACGGCCACCATCACAGGTGACAGGGTTGGGAGCTGGGGAGCTGGGTGTCAGAGGGTGGGGCTTAGGTCAGGGGTCAGAGTGGGGGCAGAGAGCAGGGTAGGGAGCTTTGAGCAAAGACTCCCCAGGGTCACTCCCTCTGGTTTCTCCACAGTGCTCCCCCAGCAGCCCCGTGACCTCCATCTGGTCTCCCGCCAACCCACAGAGCTGGAGGTGGCTTGGACCCCAGGCCTGGGCGGCATCTACCCCCTGACCCACTGCACTCTGCAGGTGAGACCCCAAAACTCGGCTCACTTCAGTCTCAGGCCTCCTTTCACACACACCCCCAAGCCCCATCCTCTCCCTGGGAACCCACCCCTTCTTGGCCACTGCTGAGAAGCAATAGAGCCTTGGGGGTTAAGCTAGATGTCCTGGGTTCAAATGCTGGCTCCACCACCTGCTGGCTATGTGAGCTTGGGCAGGTGGCTTAATCTCTCTGGGCCTCAGTTCTCTCGTCTACAAAATGAACATAATGGTAGTGCCTACCTGGTATGCTTAGTGTAAAAATTCAATGAGTGAATGCAAATTACTAACTTAAAATGGTATCTAGACAGCCAAGGCTGCAGTGAGGCATGATTGAACCACTGCTCTCCAGCCTGGGTGAAAGAGTGGGACACTGTCTCAGAAGAAAAAAAAAAAACAAAAAATAGTGGCTATGAATCTTCCCGTTTTCAAGGTAAGGAACTGAGGCCCAGAGAGGGGAAGTGACCTTTCCCCACTCTCCTCCCCTCCCCGCAGCTGGAAAGCCAAAGCTGAGATTCAATCCCAGAGGTCAGCTGGATTTGGGAGACCTCAAATGCCAGGTCGGGCATCAGCTGCACCCCTGCCCACATCCACCAAGTGTCCCCAGGAAAGCAGAAGTGTGTCCTCTTCCCTCTTCAGGTCTCACTTCCTACTGCACATGGGCTAGGGCTGAAGAGTTCCAGTGGGAGGGTCACAGCCATCACAAGGAAAAGAGAAGTGGGAGCAGGCATGGGGAGTCCTGGTAGAGGTTCCTCTTCCTGTCTGTCATTGTGGGTCAGAGAGGAGCATGGGGACAGCCTCACCCCTTCTTCCATCCTCACACCCACCATCTGCCCCCACTCCTCCCCAGGTCTCATGGTGGTGTTGTTTCCCATCATGGGGGCTGCGTGACTTTGAGCAAGTTGCTGAACCTCTCTGGGCCTTGGCTTCCCTGTCTGTAAAATGGGGTTGAGAAAGGAAATTGACCCCATAGGGTGGTAGCGCGAAGTCAATGAGTTCATCCAGGAATGTGCTCGACAGGGAGTTAGGTACATACTTGGCACTGAGGAAATCTTAGCTGTGCTGAGTGTCATGGCTCACACCTGTAATATGAGCCCTTTGGGAGGCCCAGGCAGGTGGATCACTTGAGCCCAGGAGTTCAAGACCTGCCTGGTCAACATGTTGAAACTCTGTCTCTCTAAATAATTAAAAAATTAGGTGGGGTTGCGATTGTACCACCGCACTCCAGCTTGTGTGACAGAGAGTCCTTTTTTTTTTTTTTTAAAGATGGGGTTTCACCATGATGGCCAGGCTAGTCTTGAACTCCTGACCTCAGGTGATCCACCCACCTTGGCTTCCCAAAGTGCTAGGATTACAGGCGTGAGCCACTGCATCCAGCAGTCTTTTACGACAGAGAGTCGTAAAAGAAAGGAAGAAGAAAGAAAAGGAAGAAGAAAGAAAGAAAGAAGAAGAAAATAAGGAAGGGAGGGAGGGAGGAAGAGAGAAAGAGAGAGGAAGGAAGGAAGGAAGGAGAACAAATGTTAGCTGTTGATAATTATAATGTGCAAAACAGTTGATATACATCATGTCGTTAAACCTTATACCCTGACAAGTAGGAACTGTGATGCTCATTTTCCAGAGACAGAAACTGAGACTCAGAGAAGTTAAGACACTCATTCTAGGTCACAGAGCAAACAGCATCCAACCCAGGACTTAGGTCCAAGGAATCTGGCTTTAGAGCCCACACCCTGTAGCAGTAAACTCCTTCCTGACATACTGTGTGGCGGTGTGGCTGGGGTCTCCAGGGTGAAGGGGAAGCTGGTGGCTGCTGCATTGCGTGGCTGTGAGTTGTGTGGTTATGGGGGTTTTGTGGTTCCATGTGGCAAGGCTGTATGGTATATACAGCAGCGGTGGCCCCTCCATCCTGAGTGTGCCATTCCTGGGGTGGAATAGGTGTGAGAGCCTGTGCCCCTATGCAGAGCTTGATACTTGTTACCAGGAAATGCACATAAAATAATAAGTAACAGGCCGGGCGCAGTGGCTCATGCCTGTACTCCCAGCACTTCAGGAGGCTGAGGCGGGTGGATCACGAGGTCAGGAGTTCAAGACCAGCCTGGCCAAGATGGTGAAACCCCGTTTCTACTAAAAATACAAAAATTAGCTGGGCATGGTGGCAGGTGCCTGTAATCCCAGCTACTCAGGAGGCTGAGGCAGGGAATTGCTTGAACCCGGGAGGTGGAGGTTTCAGTGAATGGAGATCATGCCACTGCACTCCAGCCTGGGTGACAGAGTGAGAATCCATCTCAAAAATAATAATAATAAGTGGCAAACACTCAGTATGCACAAGCAGTCTTCTAAATGCTGATATGCCCTAATTCAGTCAACCTGTGAAGCAGGGAGCCACTTTCATCCCACTTTACAGATGAGAAGCCTGAGACACACAGCTAGGGAATGGTAGAGCCTGGATTTGAGCCCCGGATCCAGCATCCATGCTCCTCAGCACTAGGCTAAACTGTCTCTGTGCACAGATAAGAGGTATTGTTACCATCACTGATACTCTTTTTTATTTTTTTATTTTTTTTCTATTCTTTTTTCTTTCTTTCTTTCTTTCTTTTTTTTTTTAAAGATGGGGTTTCACCATGATGGCCAGGCTGGTCTTGAACTTCTGACCTCAGGTGATCCACCCACCTTGGCCTCCCAAAGTGCTAGAATTACAGGTGTGAGCCACTGCGCCCGGCCATTACTGATATTCTTACCACCAGTACAGCGAAGACTCTGGGGACAGGATGGGAGGCCGAGGCGGGCGGATCACTTGAGGTCATGAGTTCGAGAACAGCCTGACCAACATGGTAAAATCTTGTGTCTACTAAAAATACAAAAAAGCTGGGTGTGGTGGCACATGCCTGTAGCCCCAGTTACTTGGGAAGCTGAAACAGGAGAATTGCTTGAACCTGGGAGGTGGAGGTTGCAGTGAGCCGAAATCACACCACTGCACTCCAACCTGGGTGACAGAACAAGACTTCGTCTCAAAAAAACAAACAAAAACATTAGCCAGGCATGGTGGCACACGCCCGTAATCCCATCTACTTGGGAGGCCAAGGCACGAGAATAGCCTGAACCTGAGAGGCAGAGGTTGCAGTGAGCCGAGATCACACCACGGCACTCCAGCCCGGGTGACGAAATGAGACTCGTAACATGAATAATCTTCAGTGCACCTCTAGATCAAGCTTGTCTAACACACGTGGCCCCGGATGGCTTCGAACTCATCCCAACTCAAATCCGTAAACTTTCTTAAAACATTATGAGATTTTAGCCGGGTGTGGTGGTGCACACCTGTGGTCCTGGCTGCTCAGGAGGCTGAGGCAGGAGAATCGCTTAAACCCAGGAGGCAGAGGTTGCTGTGAGCTGAGAGCACGTCACTGCACTCCAGCCTGAGCGACAAAGCGAGACTCCATCTCAAAAAAAAAAAAAAAAATATATATATATATATATATATATTTGAGATTTGCTTGTGATTTTTTTTTTTTGGCTCAACAATTATCGTTAGTGTTGGTGTATTTTATGTGTGGCCCAAGACAATTCTTCTTTTACTATGACCCAGGAAAGCCGAAAGATTGGATACCCTTAAGATTGTTTTACACACATATTCACCATGTAACCACCATTCAAATCAAGACACAGACTCTTTCAGTCTTCAGGAAGGCTCCCTCAGGTCTCAGAGATGACTACCCTTCTACTTCTAGAACATTGCTTTTGCCTGTAGTATAATGTCATATCAATGGGATCTCACAGTATCGTGCTTTTATTATTTGCATTATTATTATTTTTTGAGACAGAGTCTCGCTCTGTCACTCAGGCTGGAGTGCAGTGGTGTGATCTTGGCTCACTGCAACCTCTGCCTCTGGGTTCAAGTGATTCTCCTACCTCAGCCTCCCGAGTAGCTGGGATTACAGGTGAGCCCCACCACAGCCAGCTAATTTTTTGTATTTTTGGAAGAGACGGGGTTTCACCACATTGGCCAGGCTGGTCTCGAACTCCTAACCTCAAGTGATCCACCCACCTCGGCCTCCCAAAGTGCTGCGATTACAAGCGTGAGCCACCGCGCCTGGTCTATCTGCATTGTTATCATCAACACACTCACTATGCATCATTATTATTAGTGCTCACCACCCGCCTAGCACCCGCTTTGGGCATAACTACATTTAATCTTTAAACAATCCTGTAAGGCATTTGATCCTCTTAGGCCCCATTTGCCCAAAGAGAAAACTGAGGCTCGGAAAGGTTAGTCTTGCCAGAGGTGGCTTTTGGAAGTGATGACAGAACCACGTGGTGCAGCTAAACAACCTCCTTGCTTTGCAAATCCAGGTGCTAGTGTTGTCCTAGCAAGGCGCTGCAACACGCACACACACACACACATCCTTGCAACGCTGTGCAGTCACACTGGGGCCACCACCATTGGGAGCTGTGTGACCATCTCGTGTGACTGCCTGATTATCCTGTCTTCACACCCTTCCCTCTCCCCAGGCAGTGCTGTCAGATGATGGGGTGGGCATCCAGGTGGGAGAACCAGATCCCCCCGAGGAGCCCCTCACCTTGCAAGCATCCGTGCCCCCCCACCAGCTTCGGCTGGGGAGCCTCCATCCTCACACCCCTTACCACATCCGCGTGGCATGCACCAGCAGCCAGGGCTCCTCACCCTGGACTCACTGGCTTCCTGTGGAGACACCAGAGGGAGGTAAGAAGGGCTGGAGAGGGAGACGTCACCACTGCCCTACTGCATCTCGCTTACATCAGTGCCACCCCCATTGTCCCCTCTCACCCCTTTCCCCATCATGGCCTCGATAACCTTCCTGTCCAGTCTCTGACCCCTCACTGACCTCTCTCCCAGCCCTCCTCTCCCCCACGCTTCCGCTTATGGGAGGCCTGCATGAGCTGCCCACGTGCGTGCCCCTTGGCACCCTGCACCCACTTCCTGGGAACAGGGGAGGGGGTCAGGAAGAGGTGGGGGTGCCAACTTCCCCTCTTCCCTTTCCTCCAGTGCCCCTGGGCCCCCCTGAGAACGTTAGTGCCACTCGGAATGGGAGCCAGGCCTTTGTGCATTGGCAGGAGCCCCGGGCACCCCTGCAGGGTACCCTTTTAGGGTACCGGCTGGTGTATCAAGGCCAGGACACCCCAGAGGTGGGTGCTGCTGGTGGGATTGGAGCGGAGTGGCTGGGGGAGGAGGGAGACACAGAGGAGGAGCTATCAGGGCAGACATGGACAGTTGTGCAGGTTGGGTAGTACACAATTGCTCTATGCTTAGTGGGGCACATTCGGAGAAGGTTCACATTCACATTCTGGGAGAATAAGGCAGTCTAGGGGAGGGCATGGGGAATGTCTGTTTATGAAGCACTGCAAAATAATTTCAGCACACTCATATTTACTGTAATGATTTTACAGCAGACAGTTGTTTAGCACCTTGGGGAAGGGGTACCTTTTCCCGATTTGCACAAAGGCACTCGTATCAGGGCTAGCAATAGCCTGAAGTAGGGAGAGAGGATGGAAAGGGAATCTAGAAGCGGGTGGAGGGATGCAGATTAAAGGATGAGGATGAGAGATAAAGGGGAGGACAAGGAAGGGTGGGGGGGTTGGAGGGTGGGGAGAGGACTTTGAGAAAGAGGTGGGGCGTTGAGGTCAAGAGTAGAGGCTTAATAGCTGGGGGGCTGAGGTTCTACCCTGATGCCACTTCTGGACCTCCTAGGTGCTTATGGACATAGGGCTAAGGCAAGAGGTGACCCTGGAGCTGCAGGGAGACGGGTCTGTGGCCAACCTGACGGTGTGCGTGGCAGCCTACACTGCTGCTGGGGATGGACCCTGGAGCCTCCCAGTACCCCTGCAGGCCTGGCACCCAGGTAAGTCCAAAGCCATGCCCAACTCGCTTCAACCTTGTATCTCCCTGACAGCCCTGACTTCCCCCCTGTACCTTACAGTGTCATTGCGACCTAGACACTGTTCCTGCCTTGAGCCTTACTGAGAGCCGCCCTCACTCCCTTACCCATGCCACGGCCTCACTCCTTTACCCGTGCCAGGACCTTACTCCCTTACCCGTGCCACGCCCTCCTTTACCTGTGCCACATCCTCACTCCCTTACCTGTGCCGCGCCCTCACTCCTTTACCCGTGCCACTCCCACGCCCTCACTCCCTTACCCGTGCCACGCCCTCACTCCCTTACCCATGCCACGCACTCACTCCCTTACCCGTGCCACGCCCTCACTCCCTTACCCATGCCACGCCCACGCCCTCACTCCCTTACCCGTGCCACGCCCTCACTCCCTTACCCGTGCCACGCCCTCACTCCTTTACCCGTGCCACGCCCTCACTCCCTTACCCGTGCCACGCCCACGCCCTCACTCCTTTACCCGTGCCATGCCCTCACTCCCTTACCCGTGCCACGCCCTCACTCACCCTTGCCACACCCTCACGCCCTCACTCCCTTACCTGTGCCACGCCCTCACTCCTTTACCCGTGCCACGCCCTCACTCCCTTACCCGTGCCACGCCCACGCCCTCACTCCCTTACCTGTGCCACGCCCTCACTCCCTTACCTGTGCCACGCCAGTCTTGTCCTCTCTGAGCACGTCTCCTCTCTGTCCTTCTTCTCACAGGGGAAGCACAGCCAGTCCACCAGCTGGGTAAGGGCTTCCACAACCGCTCTCCTCCCTCCTTACCGGCCACTCCTAGTGGGGACCCTGTCACCATTCATACTCATCGCACATCCCTTTCATGTTTCTCAAACTCATCACTTTAACCTGCTTCTTGAGTTTGTGCGGTCCTTGATGGAGGTGGCTAGAATGGCCTAGCATAGCATATTGTAGGTACTCAGGGAATGACAGGTGGGTGAGTGGATGGATGAGCAAATGGATGGATGGATGGATAGATGGATGGATGGATGGATGGATGGATATATATGGACGGTGGATGGGTAGGTGGGTCAGTGGATGAATAGATGGGTGGGTAGGTGGATGAACAGTTAAAAGACTGGATGGTGAGTGGATAAATGGATGGGTGGATGGGTAGAGGGGTGGGTGGGTGGATGGATGGATGGATATATGGAGGGTGGTTGGGTGGGTGGGTCAATGGATTAATAGATGAGTGGGTAGGTGGATGAACAGTTAAAAGACTGGATGGTGAATGGATAAATGGATGGATGAACAGGTGGATGGATGGACAGATGGATGGATTTGTGAGTGGATGAATGGATGGGTAGAAAGGTGGATGGATGGATGGATGGATGGACGGACAGATGGATGAGGTATCCTCCTCACATCCATCCCTCTTAAATATTTCTCCAATAATTCTCAAACATTCCTCCTACACCTGTTATACCCTCTGGGCACTATTACAGCCCACTCTTGTAACTCAACCCACTAGCTTTAAATACTCCTCACATACCTTCCTACATTTCTTCACATACCCTTTCCACGCTCACTCCACCCTCCTTTCACATACATCCCATTATAATCCATTCCTCCCACATGACTCCCAAGGCGCACTGATACACACACTTCTCATCCACAAACCCTGCACACCTTGTACACACTTACACACCTTCCACACTGCAAACACTGAAAAATCCTGCCACAACTTTCTTGCACCCAATTCTCCTTGCATGCTCACCCACGCTCCAAAGACATTATTCACTCACCTGTCACTATTCCCAACCCATCTCACTCTCTGCACACTCACACTGAACGTGCCTTGCACACGCAGCACATAACCATCTCCATTTTTTTCTTTCCTTTTTTTTGAGACAGAGTCTCGCTCTGTCACCAGGATGGAGTGCAATGGTGTGATTTCAGCTCATTGCAACTTCCGCCTCCTGGGTTCAAGCGATTCTCCTGCCTCAGCCTCCTAAGTAGCTGGGACTACAGGCATGTGCCAACACACTCAGTTAATTTTTGCATTTTTAGTAGAGACGGGGTTTCGCCGTGTTGGCCAGACTGGTCTCGATCTCCTGACCTCATGATCTGCCCGCCTGGGCCTCCCAAAGTGCTGGGATTACAGGTGTGAGCACCCGGCAACCACCTCCATTTCTTACACACGTCATTCCACCCCTGCCCTTTTCACACCCCCTTTCTGTGCATCCCATACTCTTCATCTGCCCTTCTCACGTTTTGCCTGCTCACTGCACACTTCTCTCACAATGAAATTACATCCATAAAGCTTCTTGTTCATTCCTTGTACCTAAGACTTCATGAATACTCTTCCCACTTCACACCCCCAACTATTCCAGCAGCCATCAACCCTGTATATGCTTACCACGCCCCTTGGAATATTTATTTCACCCTCATTCTTTGCTCTATGGAAACCCTTGTGGCCTGGCCTGTAATCCCAGCACTTTGGGAGGCCCGAGGCAAGTGGATTGCCTGAGGTCAAGAGTTTGAGACCAGCCGGGCACAGTGGCTCACGCCTGTAATCCCAGCACTTTGGGAGGCTGAGGTGGGTGGATCACCTGAGGTCAGGAGTTTGAGACCAGCCTGATCAATATGGTGAAACCCCATCTTTAAAAAATAAAATAAAATAAAATAAAAAGAAAAAAAGTTTGAACTGGCTTGTGGCGGCCAAGCGTTCATAGCGATGTCGCTTTTTGATCCTTCGATGTTGGCTCTTCCTATCATTGTTTAAAGAAAAAAAAAAAAGAAGAAAAAAAGAAAAAAGAGTTTGAGACCATCCTGGCCAACATGGCGAAACCTGGTCTTTACTAAAAATACAAAAATTAGCTGGGCGTGGTGGCCCAAGCCTGTAATCCCAACTACTCAGGAGGCTGGGGCACAAGAATTGCTTGAATCTGGGAGGCAGAGGCTGCAGTGAGCCAAGATGGCGCTACTGCACTCCAGCCTGGGCAACAGAGCAAGACTCTGCCTCAAAAAAAAGAAAAAATTAGCTGGGTGGCACAGACCCATGGTCTCAGCTACTCAGGAGACATGGTGAAACCCTGTCTCTACTAAAAAAAGGAATACAAAAATTAGCCAGGCATGGTGGTGCATGCCTGTAATCCCAGCTACTTGGGAGCTGGGACAGGAGATTCACTTGAACCTGGGAGGCGGAGGTTGCAATGAGCTGAGATCGGGCCACTGCACTCTGGCCTGGGCGACAGAGTGAGACCCTGTCACAAACAAACAAACAAAAACAGAAAAAGAAGAAAGAAAGAAACCCCTTTTGTAGTCATTGCATACTCCTTGAAAGATATTCCTTAGTCCTTCCTCCACTAGCCTCGCCCTCCTGGCACAGGCTTCATGCACCACCCTACACTGCACGGATCTTCTTCCCCACTCACCTGTTTATCTACACTCTAGTCCACCCTCCTTGCACAAGCATCACATTTCTCACACTAACCTCTGCTATTTGAGATTTCTCCACACCCATCTCATGTTCATCTAGCCCTCCTGGCACACTCATAACCCATTCCACACCTCTCCCTCCCATTCCACACTCACTGCACACTCCTCAAATATCCATCCCACTCTCTCTTTTTCTTTTTTTTTTGAGACGGAGTCTTGCTCTGTCATCAGGCTGGAGTGCAGTGGTGCAATCTCGGCTCACTGCAACCTCTGCCTCCTGAGTTCAAGCAATTCTCCGGCCTTAGCCTCCTGAGTAGCTGGGATTACAGGCACCCACCGCCACACCTGGCTTATTTTTGTATTTTTAACAGAGACGGGGTTTCACCATGTTGGCCAGGCTGGTCTTGATCTCTTGACCTCGTTATACACCCACCTCAGCCTCCAAAAGTGTTGGGATTATAGGTGTGAGCCGCAGCACAGGGCCTCTTTTAAAAAAATTTTTTTTTTTTTTTTTTGAGACAGTCTCACTCTGTCACCCAGGCTGGAGTGCAGTGGCCCGATCTTGGCTTACTGCAACCTCCACCTCCCAGATCCAAGTGATTCTCCTGTCTCAGCTTCTGAGTAGCTGGGATTACAGGTATGCAATAGCACACCCGGCTGATTTTTGTATTTTTTTTTTTTAAGACGTTGTCTCACCATGTTGGTCAGGCTGGTCTTGAACTCCTGACCTCAGGTGATCTGCCCTCCTTGGCCTCCAAAGTGCTTGGATTACAGACATGAGCCTCCGCGCCCGGCCCTTGATTTTTGTATTTTTTTAAAGCAGAGACGAGACAGGGTTCCCTGTGTTGGCCAGGCTGTCTTGAACTGCTCGCCTTTTGTTGTTGTTGTTGTTTACATTTTTTTCTTTTTTCTTTTTTTAAAATTCTATTTATTTTAAACTCCTCGCCTTAAGTAATCCACCTGCCTCAGCCTCCCAGAGTGCTTGGAAAGTGCTGGGATTACAGGCGTGAGCCACCACGCCCAGCCTCTGTCCCAATCTTTTTTTTTTTTTTTTTCCTAAGATGGGGTTTCACTATGATGGCCAGGCTGGTCTTGAACTCCTGACCTCAGGTGATCCACCCACCTCGGCCTCCCAAAGTGCTAGGATTACAGGCGTGAGCCACTGCACCCAGCCCTCTGTCCCAATCTTAACTCACTCATCCTACAACTTTCTCACATTTCTGCTTTAACACACACTTGTATTACATCCACTGCATGCCCTGTCCAGCCCAGCTCTTTCCGATATGTGAATGCATCCATCACGTACCTCATCGAGTATGTGCACTTCGTTGCCCGGGCCTTCTGCCTCCCTCCCACATCACCTCTTTGGGTCCCAGAGAGCTGGATCCAAGGTCTCATCCATGACCTGTTCCTCGTGCCCCCTGATAGTGAAGGAACCTCCAGCTCCTGCCCTCTCGCGGCCCTGGTGGTATGTACTGCTAGGAGCAATCGTGGCCGCTGCCTGTGTCCTCATCTTGGCTCTCTTCCTTGTCCACCGGCGAAAGAAGGAGACTCGTTACGGGTGAGCTGGAAGTCAAGGGGAGGCTGTGTGGACTGGGATGGAGAGGCTGGAGGCAGGGAGGCCAGTGAGGAGACTGGTGCAGGAGGAGCGATGACCAAGAATTGGAATGAGAGCAAGGGAAGCCAGGCATGGTGGCTCACACCTGCAATCTCAACACTTTGGGGGCTGAAGCAGGTGGATCACTTGAGGTCAGGAGTTGAAGACCAGCCTGACCAACATGGCGAAACCCCGTCTCTACTAAAAAATACAAAAGTTAGCGGGACGTGGTAGTGCACGCCTGTGGTCCCAGCTACTTGGGAAGCAGAGGCATAAGAATTTCTTGAACCCAGGAGGCAGAGGCTGCAGTGAGCCAAGATTGCACCACTGCATTCCAACCTGGGTGACAGAGTGAGACTGTGTTTCAAAAAAAAAAAAAAGGAATGAGGGCAAGGGGTGTGGGGAATGAATGGAAGGCAGAAGATCGCTGCCCAAGACATGCTCAGCAAATGCTCAGGGAGAGGGCAGGCAGGGCTTGAGGCTGGGATGGTGCTTGCTCAACTGCTGGTTGAGGACGGGGTTCCAGATGGTTTTTCCCTGCCCTCACCTTCTCCCCATCCCCCCAGAGAAGTGTTTGAGCCAACAGTGGAAAGAGGTGAACTGGTCGTCAGGTACCGCGTGCGCAAGTCGTACAGTCGCCGGACCACTGAAGCCACCTGTAAGTGGACCCTGTGCCCCACTGCCTTGGCCTGGAGCTGAAGGCTGTAGAGAATCTGGCCTGCTGGGTTTCTGTAGATGCCTGAGCCAAAAGTTTCCGAAGGCCTTGGGATACTAGAATGTCAGAACCACAGACCCTAGAAATAACAGAATTATGGAACCACAAAGAATCTTCAAGGAATAGAATCTTAGACACAGTAAATCTTAGAAACACCAAGGCTTGGTGCAACGGCTCACGCCTGTAATCCCAGCACTTTGGGAGGCCAAGGCGGGTGGATCACAAGATCAAGAGATCGTGACCATCCTGGCCAATATGGTGAAACCCCATTTCTAAAAAAAAAAAAAAAAAAAAGATGATGGTGATGTGGCAATGATGACAGACAACCCTATCACTACCTATATGGTAGGCTCTTTTCTAAGCATTCTACATGTATCACCTCATTTAATCCTCAGAGCAACCCAAGGAGGTGGGGAGGCTCTGTCACGCAGGCTGGAGTGCAATGGCACAATCTCAGCTCACTGCAACCTCCACCTCCTAGGTTCAAGCAATTCTCATGCCTTGGCCTCCCGAATAGCTGGGATTACAGGTGCATGGCAGTATGCCTGGCTAATTTTTGCATTTTTAGTAAAGACAGGATTTCACTGTGTTGGCCAGGCTGGTCTCAAGCTCCTGGCTTTAAGTGATCCACCTGCCTTGACCTCCCAAAGTGCTGGGATAACAGGTGTACGCCACTGCACCGAGCTGGAGGTGGGTTTCTTCTCACCTTCACTTCACAGATAAGGCAGCTGTGGCACAAAGTGGTTAAGTCACTTACCCAAGGCCACACAGCTTGTAAATTGGATAGCTGGGATTTGAACTCAGGCATTTTTTTTTTTAAAGACAGAGTCTCGCTCTGTCACCTAGGCTGGAGTACAGTGGCAGGATCTCAGCTTACTGAAACCTCTGCCTCTCGGGTTCAAGCAACTGTCCTGCCTCAGCCTCCCGAGTAGCTGAGATTACAGGCGTGTGTCACCACACCTGGCTAATTTCTGTATTTTTAGTAGAGACGATGTTTCATCATGTTGGCCAGACTGGTCTTGAACTTCTGACCTCAAGTGATCTACCCACCTCGGCCTCCCAAAGTGCTGGGATTACAAGCATGAGCCACCGTGCCCGGCCTGAAATCTATAGTCTTAACTGCCACACTCTACTAACTCTTGGAATTATAGATTGGTGGAGAGATAGACTCGATCTTAGCCTGAAAACTTATATGCATATATTCTACATGCTTATACTTTTGAAATCACAAAATCGTAGAACTATAGACTCTCTACTAGAAGACTGGAGAGTCATGGAAGGTCTCAGCTAAGGAGGGATCACAGAGGCCTAATCACATCTCTTCTTTGGCCAGGTGTGGTGGCTCACGCCTGTCATCCCAGCACTTTGGGAGATCCAGGCAGCCAGACACTTGAGGTCGGGACAAGACCAGCCTGGCCAACATGGCGAGAGCCCCCATCTCTACTAAAAACACAAAAATTAGCTGGACGTGGTGGCATGCATCTGCAATCCCTGCTACCCAGGAGGCTGAGGCAGGAGAATCGCTTTAATCTGGGAGGCAGAGGTTGCAGTGATTCACCATGGTGCTGCTGCACTCCAGCCTGGGCAACAGAGCATGACTGTCTCAAAAAACAAACAACAAAAAAGAATCTTATCTTTCCAGGTGGGGAAACCGAAATCCAAAAACAAAAGGGAAGAGCTAGGTCTCTTCCTAGCACATAGGGAGAAGGCTGCCAGGGCCCCAGGGAGTGTTTGGAAGGGGCTGGGAAAGACATTTATTTAAGAATAAGGCCAGGCACGGTGGCTCAAGCCTGTAATCCCAGCACTTTGGGAGGCCAACGTGGGCGGATCACGAGGTCAAGAGATCGAGACCATCCTGGCCAACATGGTGAAAGCCCGTCTCTACTAAAAACACAAAAATTAGCTGGGCGTGGTGGCGCGCGCCTGTAGTCCCAGCTACTCGGGAGGCTGAGGCAGGAGAATTGCTTGAACCTGGGAGGCACAGGTTGCAGTGAGCCGAGGTTGCGCCACTGCACTCCGGCCTGGCGCCTGGTGACGGAGTGAGACTCTGTCTCAAAAAAAAAAAAAAAAAAAAAAAGTTCTTTCTGGGTTTGGCTGCAAGGTTCTCGAGGGAATTTCTGGTTTTAGTTCTGCCTCTGAGCTTTCATAC
>CAUYLG010026552.1:0-13392 GCA_963573385.1 Cacajao melanocephalus | reverse complement strand
GTGTGGCTCCTCCGCCGGGAATCTCCTAGTCTGTGGGCAACAAAAATTCGTCTGAAAGTGCGGCGTCCACTCGCTCTCTGCGCTTTCACTGGGAGCTATAATCCTGAGCTGTTGTTAATCGGCCATCTTGGATCTCTCTCCTCTATTATTATTTTTTAAGATGGAGTCTCATTCTGTTGCCCAGACTGGAGTGCAGTGGCACTATCTCAGCTCACTGCAACTCCGCCTCCCAGGTTCAAGCGATTCTCTCACCTCAGCTTCCCAAGTAGCTGGGATTATAGGTGCACACCACCGTGCCCAGCTAATTTTTGGATTCTTTGTAGAGACGGGGTTTCTCCATGTTGGTCAGGCTGGTCTTGAAATCCCAGCCTCAGGTGATCTGCCCACCTCAGCCTCCCAAAGTGCTGGCATTACAGGCTAGAGCCACCATGCCTGGCAATTTTTAGATGTAAGAATGTTATTGTGGTTTTCGAAGCCATCCCTTCTTTTTTCAGAGGAACAAACTTAAATATTTACAGACGGAAAAAGAAGGTAGACAATGGAAAAGAGAAAGAGAAAAAAATGAGTGGATATCAACTCTTCATAAACTACCCAGATGTAGTTGCAGGTTGACTGATGAGTATTTCATTCCCTTCTCCAATTCTTTCACTTTGCAACAAGCACAGACCAACGCATGTGTGAGAATGTTAAAAAAAAAAAAAAAAAAGAAACAAAATACATCCTCAAGAAAAAGAAAAAAATGCAGTAAATCCCCTACATGCTTTGACAACTCAAATCAATGTCACCTCGAGCCTGCAGCAGGGCAGAGAGGCCTCACGTGGATGTGGCAGTGGCTTTACCGCACACTTTCTCATTCAGGGAAGCATGTTCCTTTGTGTGGTTTCTCTGAGCCACTGACTGTTTAAATGTGCTGCTTGCTACCTGAATACAGTTGCTTCACTTGGAAATAATTATCTCCTCTCCCACACTCACCCCTTTCCCTTCACACACATCCTTTAATGTGTACCGATAATCCCACACTGACGCAGACCTGAAAGGTATAAATTGAGCATTTGAGGACTCCAGAGTCTTGTATCACTGCCTACAAAGAATAAAATGAGGAGGACCCCTAAATGTTGTCAGGGCTGTAACATGACCCATTAAAGAACGACTGTGTGGATTTTTAAAACCAGGCCATTTTTTCCCATGACTTCTCACAGCAAACCAGGAAGCATGGTGGTTATAGATGCTGGCTCTTCAAGTCAGGATCCTGAAGTACAGAGCTGTTATTACCAATGTAGACTTTTTACTTTCTCTTACTAAGTCATTGATTCATTGATCGGCAAACAAATATTTATTGTGCACCTACTGCACTAAACCCTAAGAATGCCCCCCATGACTAGGCAGACATGCTCCATGCCATTCCGGATGAATGAGAGGGAGTTGGCGGGAACCAGATGATTTGTGCTTCACAGGTGTGTACGGTGTTGGGATTTTACACTAATTGGGTCAGGAAGCAGATGGAGGGTTTTAGGCAAAGAAGTAACATGATCCAGTTAATGTTTTGAAGATGACTCTGGCTTCTGTGTGGAGTATGGGCTGGGGGCAAGGGGAGTGAACAGCAGGGAATGGAGGCTGGGAGATCAGCTAGAGGCTACAGGGAAGATCCAGGAGAGGGAAGATGGGGACAGATCCTGGATAAGGTGGAGTTGATGAGACCGACAGATTGGAAACAGGGGATGAGAAAAGAGAAAGCAAGGATAACTCCAAACTTTTTGGCCCAAGCAGTTAAGCATACAGTGCTTCCACAGGGGAAGGTACGTGAGGAACAGGCTAAGCTCCTGTTCTGTTTTGACTGGTAAGCTTGACATGCCGATTAGTCATCCAAGTACAGATGTGTGTGTCTGGGGAGAGATGAGAGCTGGAGACAGATTTGGAAATATCTGGCCATGGTACAATTACCTAAGAAGAGAATGCAGACAGGAAAAAAGGTAAAGGACCCAGCTGTTGGGTCTTCTACGTGTTAGAAGGGGCAGAGGAGGAGCAAATAAAACGCGCTGTTTCTTAAGGTCTCCAACAACACGAATCAGCTTCAGAATGTGCTAACAGCCAGGAAGATAACAGGAAAACCCAGAGCATGGGGAGTCATAGACAAAAAACTGTGTCATGAAGTAGACAATGGGAAGCTGAGTAGAAATGCTTCGCAGAGAGCCAGTAAGGTGAGACCAGAGACGTGGCCATCAGATTTGGGAATGTGGAGGTCAAGCATGCAGGCTCAGAGGTGTGGAGCCTGCCTGAAATGGGTTGAGTAGAGAAAGGCAGTTGAGGAAGCAGAGACCAAGACTGTGGACAAATCAATTTCAGAGTCCTTGGATTTGCTGAGCAGGGAAGGAAAGAAATGGCACAGTAGCTAGGAGGCTTTGTATGTCGAGGAGTCGAGGAGCTTGGGAGGTTATTTTTGCTTTTGACTTCTCAGAGACAGGCGATACTAGAATACATTTGTATGCTGATGCACAAGACCTAGTGGAGGGGGAAAACTGGTGATGCAAGAGTGAGGGATGCTTGGAGGAAATGAGAAAGTTGGGATGGGAAGCATGGGGTGGGGTTGCCTTGAACAGGAAAGCAGAGGAGGTGATGCTCTTTCTCAAGTTCTGAGGGTCTTAGATGCCCAGGGCCCCCTCTATCTGCATCACCTGAGCAACACCCAGTCCTTGAATTTTCAATAGAAGAATCCCAGATAGCAAAAATTCTTAACTCAAAGAAGTGCTCCCCTAATGGTGAACTTTCAGAGACTGCATAGCAAAGACATACCTGGGCTGTGAAGTATCTTTTTTAGTTTCTTGAAGCCGTATTTTCTAGGTGATCATCTATTATACTTATGTGTAAGACCAGCCCTAAAAGTCATATCACTATTTTCATAGGATCTATAATCAAGTTTTTGTTTTTTTTTACAGAGTCTTGCTCTGTCGCCGAGGCTGGGAGTGCAAATGGCATGATCTCAGCTCACTGCAACCTCCACCTCCTGGGTTCAAGCAATTCTCCTGACTCAGCCACATGTGCAACCATGCCCAGCTAATTTTGTGTTTTTAGTAGAGATGGGGTTTCTCCATGTTGGTCACACTGGTCTTAACTCCCAACCTCAGGTGATCCACCTGCTTCGGCCTCCCAAAGTGCTGGGATTACAGGCATGAGCCACTGTGCCCAGCCTTCTTTTTTTTTTTTTTTTAAAGACACAGTCTCATTCTGTTGCCCAGGCTGGAGTGCAGTGGAGTGATCTCAGCTCACTGCAACCTTGATTTCCTGAGCTTAGATGATTCTTCCACCTTAGTCTCCCCATTAGCTGAGACTAGAGGCATGTACCAACATGCCTGGTTATTATTTATTTATTTTTTTTACATTTTAGTAGAGACGAAGTTTCACTATGTTGCCCAGGCTGGTCTCAAACTCCTGAGCTCAAGCAATCCTCCTGCCTCAGCCTATCAAAGTATTTATTTCCTATTTTTACAGCTTTATGTTGCTTATATATTTTCATTTGTTTCTGTTTTAAACTTTATTTTGAGATAATTACTGATTCACATGCAATTGTGAGAAATAATGCACAGAGATCCTGTGAAAGCTTTACCCAGTTTCTCCCAATGGTAGCATCTTGCAAAACTGTAGCACAATTTTACAGTGGATGTGAATATTGAACCAGTCAAGACACAGAATATGGCAGGGCATGGTGGCTCATGCCTATAATCCCAGCACTTTGGAGGCCGAGGTGGGAGGACTGCCTGAGCCCAGTAGCTTGAGACTACCCTGGGCAATATCCTGAAACCCCATCTCCACTAAAAATTAAAAAAAAAATAGCTGGGCATAGTGGTACACACCTGTGGTCCCAGCTGCTAGGGAGGCTGAGATAGGAAGGTCGCTTGAGCCCAGGAGGTTGCGGCTGTGGGGAGCCATGATCATGCCATTGCACTCCAGCCTGAGTGATGCAGCAAGACCCTGTTTAAAACCACCACCACCACCAACAAAAGCCAAGAGTCTCTCATGTTTTATAACCACATACACTTCTTATTTCAAGAATGTTACATGCATGGATTCATTTAGCATGTCATTTACTGGGATTGACTTTTTTACTTAGCATGATTCTTTGGAAATTCCACCCAGGTTGTTTCATTTATTGATAGTTTATTTTTATCGCTAAGTAGTATTCTATTACGTGGATGTACCATAGTTTGTTTAATTTGTCCATTGTAAATCATCTGGGTTATTTCCAGTTTGGGACTATTACAAATAATGCTGCAAACATTCGTGTACAGTTTTGTGTGTGTGTGTGTGTGAACGTAAGTTTTCATTTCTCTGAGCTTATACCTTTTATAGTGAATTGGTAGATATATATAATCATAAATAAAGACCACCTACTTTCTTTGTATCATGATTATTATGAGCATGCTATTATCCTTCGTCCTCAGAGCTTCCCAGTCTCACTCCTTTGTGGCCTAGAAGAAGCAGGTGAAACTTGCAAGAGTTATATGGTTTGTTTGTGGTTCCAGCAAAGCCAGAATTCTGATGTATGTCCTGATTCCTGGCTGAGTATGAAAAACACTGCAATTATTAGTATTTAGTTGCTTTTTGCTTTTTCTCTCCAGAACCCTGGTCAATATGAGCTATGCTTGGTTTCAAGTCGCTTGTTTAGCAAAGGTTCAGAAATGTGACTGGACATTTTTTGATGTGACAATTAAAACAAACATTTCAATAGAGATGGAAGTTCAGTTGACACCTGGTCCCACTTTATCTGGACCTAACATTTGAAGTTAAGATGATAACTTCATGGAATTATAGTTTTATAAAAATCTCTGATAAAAAGAATGCTCAATTTAGAGAAAGGGACAGAGCTAGTCCACCACGAAATCCAAGCCATGCATTTTTTTGAAGCCACATCTGACAAACCTTCAACGGACAAATAGAGAATAAGAAAGCATATGTACCTTTTCATTTCTGAGATTTGAAAGTGACACATACAGCTTTCACTCTCTCTGCCTACACTGATGTCATATCTAGCTATTAAATTCTATTTGCTCATTTACTTCTTTTAGCATTCTGCTCACTCTGTGCCAGGGACTGGGTTGGGGGCTGGAAATCCAGAGATTAGTAAGATGCTATTCCTAGTCTTAAGAGGCTCACAACCCAGAGGGAAGAACAGGTGCACGTCTAAATGGTTACAAGAGGATGCGCTAAGTGCTATTCCAAAGTCCTCAAGTGGCTGTGGTATCAGCAGCAGCATCTAGTGACCGCTGTTGGTGGCAGCAGGGAGTTCATTGGACTAGGTCAGTGGTGTGGCCTTGCTTGTGGCTGTGGCTAGTTGTCCACCCTCCCTTTATTCTTGTCTGTTTTCCTAGCCATCCTGGAGATTGTACTCAATATTCTCTTTACCCAGTAAATTCTCTTTCTGTTTAAATCAGCCAATGTTGATTGATAGGCTGCTAGTATCAGTCTCTTGGGAATACTTCCAGAATTATTTTCTGCATGTAAGAACTAAGCTTCATCTGCTTGTGAACATCTTCAAACATTTCCATGTAAGTTGGTAAACAGACACTGCTCCAGGCCCCTGAGATACAGCCACTCTGGCCCCTTTTCTGGGACCACCCCTTCTCAATCATCATCTAAAGGGGTTACACCATGCAGATGTTCCAGCACTACAGGTGGCATTCTTTCTGATTTGTGCCTGTTATGAGTTACTAGACACAACATATATGCACACACACAAGATATATGTGTTACATATATGTGTATAGTATAGTAAGTGTATATAAGCATGTATACATAACAAATTTATGTCAAATGGAAACTTACTACACATTCTATATGGCTAATGTGAGATCTTTCCATATAACATGTTTAAATTTAATTCATTTTTTAAAAGATTGCTTGGTATTCTATTACCTGAATTTAATCATAATCAATTTAAACAGTTTGGGGGAGGTTTTAACAAATAGAGATTGCCCTGCCTCCACCTCTCAATACCACCATCATGATGGAGATTAGAGAGGGGTTGAATACGCATTTTCCAAATGCTCCCCAGGTGGTCCTGCTCATCAGCTAGGCCTGGGATTTACTGGCATAAACAGTTCATCAGATCACCCTGCAAACAGGAAAGCAAACAAGAAGCCCTAGAACTTCCTTTTTTAAAAAAGGCCTGTCTTTACTTTTCTAGGAGACAACATCTAAAATAAATAGTACAATAACCTGTGTTTAAAGACTTCCAGTACTTCAGTTTGTAGTTGCTCTGGCTTGCTACCAGATTGTAATTTTTCTCTGCTAGGCAATAACTAAAAGGAACAGCAGCCTGGGAGCAGACTAGGGGCAGGGCCCTCTCAACGGGTTCCAGATATCCAGGCCAAGCTTTTTGCTTCCAAAGAACATTGCTGTCCCTCCTGTATTTAGGGTAAATTTGGCTTTGGTTGTCCTCCAGGAACTGAAGCCAAACATCAGTATTTCTTCAGATTTGGAAATGAGTTTTGATTGTTTCTTCAGAAAATGGCATAAAGCTCAGATAATCAACTGCAGTTCTTGGAAAGAATTAAAATGTGAACTTAGCTCATCACTCCCATGGTATCTGGAAGCCAGAAAAGTATATTTATGGGAAAAGAGGTTTATATAAATAGCTTCTTCAGTGACCCACATGATAGAGTTGAGAAAAAGCATCTTGTGTTTGGTGAATGATACCAAATTAGGTGGAGTTGCTAACATCCCAGACAGTGAGAACTAAACTCAATATGTCCCTTTCAGATTGGCCTTGACAAACTAAAAAACAAAACAGGAAAAGAAAAAAGATCCGTACCACAAATACAAGACGAAGAATGGCTTATAAGAGCTACTGTTTAAAAAAAATCTTGTGGAGTTTTCAAAGTTATCAGTTGTATCACAAGTGCAAAATTACTCAGCAATAGAGAACACTAGGAATGCTGGAATGTTAATGAGGAAAAGATAAGCTAAACTCCTGAATCCTCTTCCCATGTATGGCATTGGTCAGGCCCTAACTGGAGAACACTCCCACGCAGTTTTGAACTTTTGAAAGTCTACCCCCCAAACTAAGTGTATCCTAAAAGCTATAGGTGACTTAAAAGATGGGGTAAAAGGATCTCTTGGAGAAATTTTAAGCTAATTGGAATTGTTTAAACGATGGAAGGAAAACTCAGAAACAACTTACAAACTGATCTTCAAATATTCATGGTGAGATTATAAAGAGAATGCTGAATATCTTTTTCTGTCTACCACAGTGGATGCAACTGGAAATCAAGAGCTAACTATGTGATCATTCAGATTACACTAGATGTAAGGACATGTTCGCTTGAGGCAGATTGACTGGGTGACTTACAGTCCATGGTGCTAAACAGACCATGGGCTCTGGGGCTAGACTGCCTGGGTTCAGATTCCAGCTCCCCACTCACCACCTCTGAGTCTTTGGGTAGGTTACTTAACCTCAAGCTGCCTCAGTTTCCCCATTCAAGAAGTGGGAGGGCAATAGTGTCTTCCTCCTACGTGTGTGGGGAGGATGACATGAGATGATAGATACAAAGCCCCAAAGAGTGTGTGATTATCGACTGATCACTAAGATTACTGGCTGATTACTAAGGTAAAACTTCTAGAACAGACCCCTGAAGAGGATCCTTGAGTCTATTCCCAGCCGTTTAAAAGACTGTCTCAAACTTATGGTTCAATTTCTAGTTCTACTTTGAGTCAACTCTGTCAACAACACATGGTGTCTCTGTTAAACATCTCACTGACACAATATTTTAGGCATCATGTGAAAATTGCCTCATTCTATCACATTTTTATATCACAAAATTATATATCTTATGCAACAGCTGTGGCTACCTTGCACACAATACACATATTCAATCACATGGTTTGCAAACCTGGGTGTGGGTTATGAGAATAATTGCTTCTTGGCCTTTTGATTAACAAATCCTCCTCATCACATGCCCCAGAGCATATCTGTGCCTAAATTTTGAGTTAGTGTGCCAGTGTAATTCAATTTAAATAGATTCCATTCTGTTGAACTAAACATTATTGAGGACCTGTGCTAGGCCTCTAGAGAGACAAATAACTCTTGTTCCCTGCCTTTAGAGATTTCACAGACTAACAAGGAAATGCAGAAACAAAAAAAGTTCATTTTAATATCAAGGGATAGATGCCATATTTTAGGTGCAAATTGCTATGGAAGCACAGAGTTTGATGGTTTTTGCCTGGGGAAATCACTAAAGGCTCATAGAAGCCCAGACAGTTAAACAAGCCTTGCAGAAAGTCAGGGAGAGAGAAGGGCAGTTCTCAAGATGAAGCTGAGAGGAGGTCTAGGGAGTGAGAGTTTCTGCCAAGTCCAGGGTCAGGCACTCATGGCTGGAGCACAGAGCGTGATGATACAGGCAAAAGGCACGTACCAAGGGTACACGGGTCATTTGTTCCAGGGGCTGACTGCAGCAGGCAATACTCCCTGGCTCTGCTATTCTGTCTTGGTGTTGGTCAGTAAGCAATCTGGGGATGGAATAAGTGATCTCTTCTACTTCCTCTCCTTCCCTGTGTGTTGAGAAGTTATTCATGTTAAGTCAAATGGACTCTATTGTCTAATAGAGAAAAACAATCCACATTTTCTTAGGGAAGTCTGTACTTTTTTATGGATCAAGAATAGTTGAACAAGCACTGTTTGTAGAGTCAGCTTCTAGACCCAGGTTCAAATCTCAGCTCTGTGTCTTAGTGGTATATTACCCTGGGTAGGCTGTTATCAGCACCCAAGTTTTCTGAATAATGACTTGATCATGCCCAGAGGACTGAGTAAGGTTGGAACGAGAGACTGCATGTGAAAGCAGATGGCATAAAGTAGATGCTCTCTTTATGTTTGTAACTGTTACTATTGTATTTTACCTAAGCAGTGTTGGTATAGCGCTAGGACATTCCCAAATGAAAATTAGCATAAAGCATCAAGTTTTCAAAGGCATCAAGAAGTCAGAGGCCACGAGCTTAAGCTGTACCTCTGTCTTGCAGAGAATTTCCGAGTAAGAATCCTGCTCTGTGTGTGTGTGTGTGTGTGTGTGTGTGTATTTACAACCATTCTTACACATTTGGACCAAGACCATTTTCTAAATAGCAGAAAAGCAAATGCCAGAGCAAGATGTCCTGTCTCTGATGAAAAGGGAGTGGGAGGAAACTCTTTCCTTGAACCCTGTTTCTAAGGGTTCTGGTAATATCACCGCAAACCCACAGAAGCATGTTAGAAGTAGGTACTCATTCCAGGTTACTCTATTTCCTAAATAGGTGAAAGTATAGAATACAAGTAATGTGGAAGAATTCAAGAACTCCAGCCCCCTGAATGTTGCTACTAAGTTTTTCATGACCAGAACCGTAGGGAGAAATCATAGAACAAGGAGGGCGTGGAGGAGGAAGAACTGCAGGCTGAGGTCACCAGGTGCCCCTGCAGGTTCAGGCTGAGCAGTGGTTAGGGGAGCTCCTTGAATTTCCCTTCAGGCAGCATGTTTGTTCTCTCTCAGATGTTTTCATAAATAATAAATGAATCCTATGATAAATCAGCCTCTCCTGGGGTTAAGAAGGGCAGTGGCTATGCCACCTATGAGGCCACTCCCAGCCCTGCCGGCTCAGGACCCTGAAGGGACAAAGCTGCATGTATGGTCCAAGGCACCAACACGTCCCTAGAAATGGAAGACAGCCTCAGCATCCTTAACAGGAAATCATTCTTTTCAGAGCTGGGCCAGGGAGAGGCAGCTGAATGAAGAGTGTTCAGTGCTTTCCTATGACACAAGGTCAAGGATGTTTTCAAAGTAAATGACAGATTGTTCTTTGTCCATCTGTGGCTAAGTGACACCCGAAGTCCCAGGAGGAATAGTTGGTACCTGTCACAAGACTCCACGCCTTTGTCACATGCTCGTGTCAGTTCCTAAAACGAGAATGTGATGAGGCAGCCCTGCGGCTCCGCCGCTGACTTCTGGCCTACTCCCCTACTTTCACCCCGTTCTCGTCTCAGGTGTCAGTTTCACAGATGCCAAATAAAAACCTCATTGATTCCGCACTTGGGATCATTGGAGCTGAACAAACTGAAGTTTGTGATCTCTTCCACTTCCTCTCCTACCCTGTGTGTTGAGAAGTTATTCATGTTAAGTCAAAGGGACTCCTTTGCGATCCCTTTAGAGAAGAGTTTGCTAAATAAATGAACAAAGTAAAATGTTGTTAAGGGAAGGGAAGATTTAACCCAATTAAAATAATAAATGTGGCGGGCGTGGGGGAGGAGGGTGGGGGGGCAGTGCGCCAAGATGGCCAAGAGAAGCCAGCACCGGATTGCAGCTCCCAGCGAATGAGACGCAGCAGACTAGAAGACTTCACGATTCCAAACAAGGTGCCGGGTTCGTTTCTATGGGAGTGATAGGGCACTGAAAATAGGCCCAGGGGGGCAAAATCTGCCCAGGAGGGCAAATCAAGACCGGGGGTGGGTTGCGTCACCACCTGAAACGTGCAGCTGGCTCGGAGAGTCAGGGGACCTAACCCCCTCCGTGCTCCGTTTGGGATCCTGTGCTTACCTCATCCCTCCTGCAACCCATGGTCCACGAGAGCCCTGCCAGATGGTGGGGCGCCATCGGTGGTGGATGCAAATCTGAGCAGCGGCTACCACCAGGCATGGCAAGTTGTGGCAGGGACTGGGCGGGAGTTTGGACTAACGCCAGCGGGATGGACCGTCCCACAGAGGGAGGCAGAGTTGAAAGCAGGGAAACAGACCATAAGGCCTGGCAGGCCCCACCTCCACAGAACTCAAACTGAAGCCCTTGCTAGAGAGCTTGGCAGCAAATACACCAGCTTGACCCCAACCAGGAAGATCCAGCTGGGGAAGGAGAGATGCCATTGGGAAGCTGGGGCCAATCCCACCTGCAAACAAACTCCTGGGAAGGACCACCCACCCAACAACCTGACTGAACCCGAGAGAGCCCTGCAACGCCCTCTACAGGCCAAAAAAGATACAGCTCCAACCTCAACAGAAGAAAACGTCCACTCAGACTCCTGAAATCACCAACTTCAAAGATTAAAGGGAGGTAAATCCATGAAGATGGGAAAAAACCAGCACAAAAAGGATGAAACAATCAAAGAACAGAACATCTCTTCTCCTCCCAGGGATCACAATTCCTCACCATCAAGGGAACAAAAAAAGAGAGAGAATCTGACGAATTGACAGAAGCAGGCTTCAGAAGGTGGGTAATAACAAACTCCTCTCAGTTAAAAGACCATGTTCTAACCCAATGCAAAGAAACTAAGAACCTTAGTTTCTTTTGTCTTTTAACCTTAGAAAAAAGGTTAGATGAAATGCTAACTAGAATAACCAGCTGAGAGAAGAATGTAAACGACTTGATGGAGCTGAAAAACACAGCATGAGAACTTTACAAGGCATACACAAGTTTCAACAGCTGAATCGACCAAGCAGAAGAAAGGATATCAGAGATAGAAGATCAAATCAATGAAATAAAATGAGAAGGCAAGAAAAGAGGAAAAAAAAGTGAAAAAAAATGAACAAAGCCTCCAAGAACTATGGGATTATGTGAAAATAACCTAATCTACGCTTGATTGGTGTACCTGAATGTGACGGGGAGAATGAATCCAAGTTGGAAGACACTTTTCAAGATATTATCCAAGAGAACTTTTGCAACCTAACAAGGCAGGCCAACATTCAAATCCAGGAAATGCAGAAAACATCACAAAGATATTCCTCAAGAAGAGCAACCCCAAGGCACATAGCTGTCAGATTCACCAGGGTTGAAATGAAGGAAAAAATCCTAAGGGTAGCCAGAGAGAAAGGTCAAGTCATTCACAAAGGAAAGACCATCAGACTCACAGCAGATCTCTTGGCAGAAACCCTGCAAGCTAGAAGGGAGTAGGGACCAATATTCAACATCCTTGAAGGAAAGAAGTTTCAACCCAGAATTTCGTATCCGGCCAAACTAAGCTTCATAAGTGAAGGAGAAATAAAATCCTTTACAGACAAGCAATTGCTGAGAGACTTCGTCACTACAAGACCTGCCTTACAAGAGCTACTGAAGGAAGTACTAAACGGAAAGGAACAACCAGCACCAGCCGCTGCAAAAACATGCCAAATGGTAAAGAATAACAACACAATGAAGGAGCCACATCAATTGATGGGCAGAACAACCAGCTAGTAACAAAATGGCATGATCAAATTAAAATATAACAATGTTAATGTTGAATGTAAATGGCCTAAACACTCCAATCAAAAGACACAGACTGGCAAACTAGATAAAAGTCAAGACCTATTGGTGTGCTGTATTCATGAGACCCATCTCACATGCAAAGACTCACATAGACTCAAAATAAAGGGATGGAAGATTTACCAAGCAAATGGAGAGAGAGAGAAAAAAAAAGAAGCAGGGATAGCAATCCTAGTCTCTGATAAAACAGACTTTAAACCAACAAAGATCAACAGAGACAAAGAAGGGCATTATATAATGGTAAAAGGATCAATGCAACAAGAAAAGCTAACTATCCTAAATATTTATGCACCCAATGCAGGAGCACCCTGATACATAAAGCAAGTTCTTAAAGACCTACAGAGAGACTTAGACTTCCATACAATAATAGTGGGAGACTTTAACACTCCACTGACAATATTGGACAGATCAACAAGACAGAAAGTCAACAAGGATATCCAGGACTTGAATGCAGATTTGGACCAAGCAGACCTAATAGACATTTACAGGACACTCCACCCCAAATCCACAGAATACGCATTCTTCTCAGCACCACATTGCACTTAATCCAAAATTGACCACACAATTGGAAGTAAATCACTCCTCAGCAAATGTAAAAGAAGGGAAATCATAACAAACAGTCTCTCAGACCATAGCGCAATCAAATTAGAACTCAGGATTAAGAAAAGCACTCAAAACCACACAATCACATGGAAACTGAACAACTTGCTCCTGAATGACAAATGGATAAACAATGAAATGAAGGCAGAAATAAAAATGTTCTTTGAAACCAACAAGAATGAAGACACAATGTACCAGATCTTATGGGACACATTTAAGGCAGTGTCTAGAGGGAAATTTATAGCAATAAATGCTCACATGAGAAACAAGGAAAGATCTAAAATCGACACCCTATCATCAAAACAGAATAAGCTAGAGGAGCAAGATCAAAAAAACTCAAAAGCAGGCAGAAGCCAAGAAATAACTAAGATCAGAGCAGAACTGAAGGAGGTAGAGATACGAAAAACCCTTTAAAAAATCCAGCAGCTGGTTTATTTAAAAAATCAACAAAATAGACCACTAGCTAGACTAATAAAAAAGAAGAGAGAAGAATTGAATAGATGCAATAAAAAACAATAAAGGGGCCAGGTGCAGTGGCTCACGCCTGTAA
>CAUYLG010026551.1:0-23620 GCA_963573385.1 Cacajao melanocephalus | reverse complement strand
GCGCTGGCGACACGAGTGGCTCCTCTGCCGGGAATCTCCCAGTTTGTGGGCCACAGAAATTCGTCTGAAATTGCGGCGCCCACTCGCTCTCTGTGCTTTCACTGGGAGCTACAATCCTGGGCTGTTGTTAATCAGCCATTTTGGATCTCTCCGCCCTTTTCCACTTTTAATAATACATTCTTCATTTATTTCAAAACCTGAATCAAAAAATATTTTTCTAGATAAATACTGCTTTAACTAGGGATACTTCTCTTTTGGACCACTGCCGTCATGGGGTCAACTGGGGTATTAACAAACAGAGCAATGAATTAAGAATCAGATGTTCTTAATTTTATTCACTATCCACTTGTTCATCCAACCAACAATTTTTTGAGGGCATTCTAAATGCTGTCACTTTCACAAGTCTGGGAGATGTGCAGATGAGTATCTGACTTCAAGGTATTGGTCCAATAGGGCAATGAATCCTACTGTTACCAGGTATTAACATTGAAGCCTCAAATTCCCTGGATCAAGCAATCATCCCACCTCAGCCTCTTAAGTAGCTGGGACTATAGGCAGGAGCTGCCATGCCTTGCTAGATTTTCTTTTTCTGGAGAAAGTAGAATGAGTATTTTTGTTGGGCCAGGGGTTTACAAAAAGGCAAGGGGCAAGAAAGAAACAATGTAGGAGCATAAATAAAAATAATCCTCCTACATAATCCTATCAAAAGGATTTTAGCAATAATATTTAGAGAGATAAGGACAGAAGGTAGAGCAAAAAATTTAAGATTGTAGACTTTAAGTAAAAGCAGTGCTATTTTGTTGTCCAGGTGAGAAAGCATGGCCCAAGGTTTTAGAAATAGTCATTTTCATTTCTTTTCATGACCTCAGAACCAATTTGATCGTATTGGAAAGGCAGATAAAGGAGGACTAGAAGAAATTATTGTTTGTCAGACACCCCAAGCATCACAAGAAACTCCTTAAGAGACTATGTAAGCCACAGGAGTTGAAAAATAGGAGCCAGATCAGAAATGAGATCACAAAGACGTGTATCAAATGGTGACTATGGCTGACAGACTGGGTTGAGGGTGAGGCAATCTTTGGGGAACTCCTCAAAATAGTTGGAGTGGACACTGTCCATAGAATTAGAAAATTACATGAGCAGATAGGTGTCAGATTAGGAATTTGTGCTTGTAAGAATTCATATGATTTCATTTGTACTACCAGGAAGGCCTGATTGCATTTGGTTTATTCAAAAGTAGCATTTATATTGTAAAGTGTTATATTGCTGTATGTTCTAATGGTTACTATATATGCTAATTTCTATATTACTTTTAACACATTTCTAATTCTTTTATGTGCATTCCTAGTTATTTCACAAACCCATTAGTTAATTTCCTTCTTCGAGGAGAAATTAAAGAGTGTGTTTTAGTGTTTAAGCACTGTGGCAGTGCCTAAAATTGCTCAATTTACAATGCTCAATAAATATTAATTGATTTCAGAAAAAAAATTAAGGCAATTTATAAAGATACCTGTTAAGCCATGAGATTAAAAAAAAATAAGCAGAGAAGTTCAAAGTGAAAAAAAAACATGAGTAAGAAAATAAATTAATATTTGAATAAAGATTGTGCCTAAAATGTCTTCACACTTCCTAGGTGTATGTTATAAATTTACTTTTATGCTTCCTGGTAGCTAAGACAAAACTGTAATCTTTTGATCTGTTATATGAGTCAACATCCATATAATACAAACTAATTTTCCAGATGACATATAGTTATTCCTTCTACTGAAACCTGAGGCAAATCTTTTTTTCTCTTTCTCTCTTCCTTTTTTCCTTCCTTCCTTCTGTCCCTCCTTCCCTCATTCCTCCCTTCCTTCCTTCTTTCCTTCCTTCCTTCCTTCTCCTCTTTCTTTCTTGCTTTCTCTTTCTTTTCCTTCTTTTGTCTTTCTTTTCTTCCTTTCCTTTCTCTCTCTCTCTTTCTCTGTTTCTTTCAAGACAGGGTTTCACTATGTTGCCCAGACTAGAGTGCAGTAGCTATTCACAGGTGTAATCCTACTACTGATCAGCATGGGAGTTTTGACCTGCTCCATTTCTGACCTGGGCCAGTCCACCCCTCCTTAGGCAACCCAGTGGTCCTCCACTCCCAGGAGGTTATCATATTGATGCCAAACAGTGTGGACATCCAATTGGCATAGGACACTGTGGCCCAGAACTCCTGGGTTAAAGTGATCCTCCTGCCTCAGCCTCCTAAGTAGCTCGGATTACAGGCATGCACCACCCCACCTGTTGCAAATCTCTTTCATAAAGATGTTACCTTATCATATAGTGAGCATCAACCATATCACAAACATCATGATGCATTCTCAGGGATGTTTATTCTAAGCAATGCAGGCTGAGAGGTAACAGGAAAGTGAAATGTAATAAATTCAAAATTTTGAGGGACCAAGCAATGGGCTGCATGTGTCTCAACTACCAAACGATCTTGCTTCATTTCAAGGTAATGTTTAGAATATTAAAAGCAATCAGGCAATCTTCATAAATATAGCTTATTGTCATGACTATTAGATGTTCTAAGCAAAAGTTCCTCGTTATATTTCTTGCAATTTCCTGAAGAGTTGAGGTCATTTTCAAGTAGACTCCAGTAAAATAAAAACAGTAACATCAACAATATCAGTGTTGTCTAATTATTAGGTTTTTAAAATTATAGTATGTTAGAATTCTAAGAGGACATATGATTCCTGCCCTAAATCACCCATGCCCTTGAGTTATCTCCTCCACTTGAATATGGAAAATATCATTCCCGTGATTAGGTTATGTTCAGCAAAGGTGAAAGGATTTGCAAATATAGTCAGGTAATGTTAATATAATCAGAAGAAAGTTTATCCTGGGTAGGCTTCCCCTGATCAGGCGAGCTCTTTTTGAAATACTTGAAGTAGCATCTGCAGATGCCTTTGTCACCTGAAGAATGAGGAAGTTCATACATTTAGAAAGAAGAGTACTATTTCTCATAAAGGGTTGTAGCCTGCAGTCTTGCTATCTCCCACGCTGGGAAGCACAGCCTCTGGCAAAAGCAGAGAGGAGCACTTTGAGGGAGGGAAGAATGAGACAGGAATTTGTTTGTATGTTTGGCTAACATACATATTCAACAGGTTATAGGAGGATCTATGAGTATTCATGAAGAGGAGGAACACACATGCATAGTAGGCTAACATGCATGCAACATGCACCCCATATTCACTTTGGGTGGAGAATTAACATTTAAATGTATTGGAATCAGGCTCTATACATCAAACGATGGAGCAGAGGTCCATAAGGCCCTCTATGTGCAGCTTTCGTAGACTGGACAGAGCCGCTCCCTGGTCAGTGGTTTTTATCAGGAATGAATGCTTCTCAGTGACTGTGTGCAAACCACAAAAAAGGCGGGCAGCAGGTTGTTGGTTGAAATCAGCTGTGAATCGCGGTTAGTAAGGGAGCAGGTATGAGGAGGCCTGTTCCACCTTCCATCCTGTCAGGACCAGGAACTCCGTTTTTAAGTTTTTTCAGGGGTTCTTTGCCAAGAAAGGATCCGCTGAGTTGTTTGGGGAGCTTAGAATTTTATTTTTATTTTATTTCTTATGGCCTTCGGCTTTCAAGAAACAATTTGCTATGTTGTGAAGAGAGCTATTTTGGACATAAAGGTGACCCGTAGGAGATGAGAGCAACTCTAGTCAACAGCCAGCAAGAAAACTGGAACCTGAGTCCTACATACACAAGTAGCTGGATTCTGTCAGCACCTTGAAAGGGCATGGAAATGGATTATTCTCCCGTCAAGATGCCAAGTGAGAACACAGCTCATCCATTGATTTTAGCTTTATAAGACCTTGAGCAGAGAACCAGTTGAGCTGAGGCCATATTTTTAGCTTACAGAACTTTGGGATAATAAATGGCTGTTGTTTTTGTGGTAATTTGTTATAGAGCAACATAGAATGAATATGAGGATATTTAAATTAAAATGATAACTAAACAGTAATTCTGTGCTCAGTTCTATATAACATGGGGAGAAATGCCAGATATAGTATGCACCTAAAGTAAAATAAATAAATCAAAAAAAAAGGAAATAAAATAAAAGCTTGTTTCCAAATTTCTTTAGATAACCTTACTAATCAAAATCTGATGTAGATTATAAAAAAAAAATAGGCTAACAGATTCAATGGTTGTTAAGTAGCTATGTTTGGAATTTTAAAATAACATTTTCTTGAAATAAATCTATAGATTTAGTGATATATCACAATGATAAAATACCTTAGATGCTTCCAGGTTTTGAAAATTAAAACACAACAGCACTGGCTTCTGAGATTTCTGCTTAGATACTGTAGGTTTTTAGCAATTGCTGTCTCTATAACTGCTTGGAATGGGTGAAACATTGAAAAGAAATGAGAAGTTGTTAGAGGTCAACTAAACATTTGAAAAAAGTTTGACCTGATTTAGGGTATAAGTAAAGCACAATGAGTTATAACTCATAACATTTACATGCATGCAATGAATATATATGGTGATAGCAGCATGAACATTTTGAAGGACTCTTGGGATAATACTCAGGGAGAATGAAAATAATTGAGTAATTCTCTGAAATATCCAGGGTTATTTAAAAAGGTGAAGGGAACTATACAGCAGTAGTTGCTTAATGCAAAAACCAGACTGACACAACTGATTGTTTAGTAAATGTTGATCAGAATGACTTTTATTCATAATGATTCATTAGTACCTAATTAAGTCTAATTAAGTCCGTTAGGAAGACCTATTGACCCTAGAACTCTCTATGGCCTTTGTGTAACCCCTTGCCTGCTCCTAGGGAGTACATAGCATTTGCTATGTGGACAGCGGTCAAATGTTAATGGGCCATATGCATTGATGAGTAACGTTTCATGTAAGGAGGCTGCTTAGAGTGCATACAAATACAAAACAAACCCTTTAGTTGCAAGGAGTCTTAAAGTATGATTGCGAACGGTTACTCTCCCCAACAATAAGAACCCTCTAATGGGAGCTCTGCCATAGTCTCCTTGAGCTAGCCAGGCTGCTTATGGCTTTGGGGTTTACTCCCACTCTGACAGCTAATATAAACATTCTAATGCAGTTATGGAAAGAAAGAAAATTCAGAAGAGAAGCTTGCTATAAAGGTGATCAAGCCTAAAAAAGGGGAAAAAAAGGAGGAGAAAGGCATATTTTCTTTCAGCCTTCTAGATGCTACAATTCATTTGACAAGACTAAATTAGAATGCAATGACCATGCATTGTCTGCTACAAAAAAAATCAAACCTATCTTATTCTTTTAATAATTAATTGGTCTAAAGCTTCCATTGTGCAAAAATTGGCAGCAGAGCTGCCTGTTTTCACAAAACCAACACTTACATATTAATATTATTAAGTAATCATTACTTTTAGCCTGGAAAAAATTAATTGACTCTATAAGGGCTAATACCTTTTATCATGTTAAATATTTTTACATTAATTTCTCATTTTTTTCCATAAAAACCTTATGAGGTAAATAGTGCTAGAATCATTATTTGTATTTGAAAGACAAGAAAATTAATGAGTGAACTGGTTAAGGAACTTAGACGAGGAGGTATAGCAATGCTACTGGGAGAAGCCAACTTTGCTCCCAAAATAATGCTTTTTGTCACCTTACTACATTTTCTCGCTTAAAAGAGGGTACAATATTATTAATACGGTCAAAAAGCCATTTCCCTGGAATATTATTAATTTCATTTCTAACTTTAATGATGTTATTGTGGTGTTGATAACACAGTGAGATACGCTAAAACAGCATACTTGATCTTGGCATTTGCAGATTTTTTATACTTACTTTTGACTATTTGTAGAGAGTGAGGTTGAAGATTTATAACATGGAATTTGTAATTACATTAGGAACCCCTTTACATAATCTACATTGATAACATACTGAAGAGGTAATTGTGTATAGTGCTATATTCCACTAACTTTTTATCATATAAAATCACTTTAAATATCTTAGGATTCTTGCTATAAATCACTTTTTATAGGGCTGCAGTTGTGTTGAATACTGCAAATGCCAGATAAACCAGCTTTTTGTCTTTCAGGGAGAAACAGAAACAGCATTTTAAATGTTAGTGTAAACCAAATTTCGTGCTTTTTAGTATGCAGTTTAAAAAAATTCACCATGTGTATTCTTTCTAGGTCACCAATGACGTACATGTTTGTGTTTGTGTGTGTGTGTATGTGTGTGTAATTGCAAATCCCAGGGGCCTTCTCTTTGTTCTCATTCTCTTTGATGATTCTGTAGCATATGAAATTGGTGACCCCACCCTTCTTGAACTGTCTTACTCCGTTGGCTTCCATGAAATAATGTCCTGGTTACATTCCTGCTTCTCTGATTAGTGCTTTTTTGTTTCCTTAGCTTACTCCTCTTCTTTAACCACTGGTGCTACAGAGTTCCAGTTTTGTGCCCTCAGTCCTGTTTTTTTTCTATGTACTCCCTTTTCCACTATGTAGTTTGAGTTTCAAATCTCCATTTCCAGGTAATTCTCATCAAAGTTCTGTATATAAATATATATATATTACCTGAGATTTTAACATGAGCTCCCTGTTGTAACCACCAAGTCAGTGTGTTTGCAGGTGAACTCATGATCTCCATCTTGCATCTCTCCATCAGTTTTTCTGCTTACCTGGGATTGAATGCCAGAAGTTATGTTTTATTTATATGTTTCATTGACATTTGCAATAGTAAGTAGTAAAAGGAAATTAACATTGGCTGGGCACGGTGGCTTATGCCTGTAATCCTAGCACTTTGGGAGGCTGAGGCAGGCGGATCGCCTGAGCTCAGGAATTCAAGACTAGCCTGGGCAACATGGTGAAACCCCGTCTCTACTAAAAAATATACAAAAAATTAGCCAGGCGTGGTGGCGTGTGCCTGTAGTCCCAGCTGCTTGGGAGGCTATGGCAGGAGAATTGCTTGAATCCGGGAGGCTGAAGTTGCAGTGAGGCGAGATAGCACCACTGCACTCCAGGCTGGGCAGCAGATCGAGAGTCCATCTTCAAAAAGAAAAAAAATTAGCATTAATTAAAAAATTTAAAACCAATTTTACTTCCATCTAGATAATATTACTATAATAAAATTATTTAGAGGAATTCCCTCCTGCAAAGTCAGAGCCAACCTGATCTTGACCTACCACTTTGATGAGGTCTCTCTTCTACTCTGAAACTTTCCATAGACCCTATTTCTTATCAAGGTAAGGTTAGGCTCCTCAGCCTGGATTTGAGGCTACTAGTAACCAGATCCTACTCTACCTGTCCTATCTACTTTCCTCTATTCTTCTGCAAACATCATTTTTTTTTTAAATCAGTGAGCATATCATACTCCTCAGTCGGAACCCTCTGCTATTAGCTTGATGATTGACTTACCTGGTATCCTTCTTTTCCTCTTCACTTCTGAATCTCCCAAGCATCTTCCAAGTTCCAGTTCCAGTCTCATTTTCTTATGACAGTAGTGTCCCATAAATATGATTACTACACTTACTCACCATTGAATCAGACATAGAGCTTGTATCCCACAAAATACCACTGATGCATGTTATTTCATATATTTTAGTTTAGATTAGAAATCTTCTGGGGAAGGATACATATTTAGTAAAGAGTGTGTTGGATCCTGGCTCCTGGAGTCATATATACTAAATAGATGGTCAATAATTAATAGTTGATTGAAAGCTCTGGTTTATCAGTTTCCTAATTCACATAATTTCAATATCCACCTGGTTATTTAGAAAAATAAAGTGATACTTCAAAGCTTGAAGGATAAACGAAATTACATTCTCTTCTTTAGTAGAGAACACAATTTTCCAGCTCACCTTTGGAAAAAGAGAGTAAACACTAAACCCTTGATTTTTTCAATTAAGAAAAATTATTTCACAGGTCTGGCCCTAAGTTTATCCTAGTTTATTAACAGGAAACACCTGAGACTAATAACTTTCTGGCTTACAAAATTCCCATTTGTTTTTGGATCTGCCATTTAAATATAGATTAGATATAGCTTTGATAAATATAATTACTTATACTTAGACAATGTAACATTCTTTGTTTCTATGGCTGGCTGAAATTCTATCATTAAAAGTGATTTTAATTTGGAAATTCAAGATGTCTGAAATTAAATTCTACAGATCTTAGAAGAGAAGGAGATATTTGGAGTGCTGTTCTGGTGGTTCTATAAAGTATGGAAAAACTGCCTATTGTAATCTTAATATGTTCATTAAGCTGACACTTCTATTGTGGATTTACAGTAGTAAATTTTTACCATGTGGCTGTCTGTAGCTGAGTAGTTTGCTCTTTCAGATTTTTGATATTAAAATTGTTTTGTTTAATCTCTTAGATATTTCAGGCATATCACACATTAAGTATCATATCTTTTATACAGCAAATTTAGTTCAGGTTGATATTTTTATTTAATTATTATTAATTTGATCCTGCCCATTATTTCAGGGTTTTGGGTGGGGAAGATGGAAGGAGATGGAGCAGGTGAAGAGAAAATAAGTAAGCTAGGCATGATGGAGGCAACTTCCTTAGCTTGCTCATAGACTAGAACAGCACTCCTCATAAAATGCACAGCTGAATATGAGTGGAGTGAGTGTGACAGGTAGTCTGTGGGCTGCCACCTTATGTTACTGGAAGATCAAGTTGCTGCTCAGTGGAAGGGCAGCATTTTGGGCCATACTTTGGTGCACTTCTCAAGATTTCTTTTTTTTTTAATTATGCTTTAAGTTCTGGGGCACATGTTGCAGGCTTGTTACATAGGTACACACATGTCATGGTGGTTTGCTGCATCCGTCCCCCCATCATCTACATTAGGTATTTCTCCTAATGTTACCCTTCCTCAATCCCCCCACCCCCTGCTATCCCTCTTCTAGCTCTTTCACCCCCCTAGCAGACCCCAGTGTGTGATATTCCCCTCCCTGTGTCCATGTGTTCTTGTTCTTCAATACCAACTTATGAGTGAGAACATGTGGTGTTTGGTTTTCTGTTCTTGTGTCAGTTTGCTGAGAATGATGGTTTCCAGCTTCATCCATGTCTCTGCAAAGGACATACACTCATCCTCTTTATGGCTGTATAGTATTCCATGGTGTATATGTGCCACATTTTCCCTGTCCAGTCTATCACTGATATGCATTTGGGTTGGTTTCAAGTCTTTGCTATTGTAAGTAGTGCCACAGTGAACATACATGTGCATGTGTCTTTATAATAGAATGATTTATAATCCTTTGGATATATACCCAGTAATGGAATTGCTGGGTCAAATGGTATTTCTATTTCTAGATCTTTGAGGAATTGCCACTTCTTCCAGAATGGTTGAAATAATTTATAATCCCACCAACAGTGTAAGAGAGTTCGTATTTCTCCACATCCTCTCCAGCATCTGTTGTCTCCAGATTTTTTAATTATTGCCATTCTAACTGGCATGAGATGGTATCTCAATGTGGTTTTGGTTTGCATTTCTCTAATGACCAGTGATGATGAGCATTGTTTCATATGTTTGTTGGCCTCATATATGTCTTCTTTTGAAAAGTGTCTGTTCATATCCTTCACCCACTTTTTGATGGAATTGTTTGTCCTTTTCTTGTAAATCTGTTTAAGTTCTTTGTAGATTCTGGATATTAGCCCTTTGTCAGATGGGTAGATTGCAAAAAAATTTTCCCATTTTTTTGGTTCCTGGTTCACTCTAACAATAGTTTCTTTTGCTGTGCAGAAACTCTGGAGTTTAATTAGATCCCATTTGTCTATTTTGGCTTTTGTTGCCATTGCTTTTGGTGTTTTAGTCATGAAGTCCTTGCTTATGCCTATGTCCTGAATGGTTTTGCATAGGTTTTCTTCTAGGGTTTTTATGGCGGGTAGGTCTTATGTTTAAATCTTTATCCATCTGGAGTTAATTTTTGTATAAGGTATAAGGAAGGGGTCTAGTTTCAGTTCTCTGAAACACGGCTAGCCAGTTTTCCCAACACCATTTGTTAAACAGAGAATCCTTTCCCCTTTGCTTGTTTTTGTCAGGTTTGTCAAAGATCAGATGGTTGTAGATGTGTGGTGCTACTTCCAAGACCTCTGTTCTGTTCCATTGTCTATATCTGTTTTGGTACCAGTACCTTTTTGTTTTGTTTACTGTAGCCTTGTTGTATAGTTTGAAGTCCGGTTGTGTGAAGCCTCCAGCTTTTTTTTTTTTTTTTTTTTGCTTAGGGTTGTCTTGGCTAATGTGGGCTCTTTTTTGGTTTCATTTGAAGTTTAAGGTTGTTTTTTCCCGTTCTGTGAAGAAGGTCAATGGTTTGGTGTCTGTAATCAATTTTAGAAAATTCTTAACCATTTTTACTTCAAATATTTCTTTTGCTTTATTCTTTTATCCTTTTCTTCCTTTACCTATTTTTTTTTATTATAAATGTCTTTTGTTTATTCATTTGGCTTCAAGTTGACAATTCAACTTGATATGTATATGATGCAGTTCTTTTAAAATATATCCTTTTAAAAATATTTATACTATAATTTTAGTTTCTATCTTGTTGAATTGATTAAATTCTTTAATAAAATATAACATAGAAGCAATCATAGTATATTATACACTTAGAAAAGCATAAGGAAATTCTGCTTATTACTGCTAGAAAAAAGACAGATGTTAAAATTCATCTTTTAAAATTACAGAGGCACAAATATAACAGTTAAAGAAACAAGAATAGTTATGCAGGTATATTGGGAAGCAAGAAAAAGGAAATATTCACTTGTGTTATTTAATTCAATTAAATACTATTATTTCTTCAATCTAAAACTTAATAATCCAAAGTAAAAAACAAATTAGTTTTTAAATTAAAAATAGTAATAGGTACTAATTATTTAGAAAAAGAAATGCAACCATTGGATGCAAAAACAACAATAGCTTTTGGAGACCAGAAGTATGAGGAAAGGCATATTTTTTATGTATTCTTAAGAGCCTCTTGGTATTTTTAGTTAAAAACTGCATATGTTACTTCAATAAAAAGTTTAAAAATAAGGTTATTCTATAGTAAACTTCATTGTAGCTAAATCTGCTGCTATGTCTATCATTGTTTTTTCAGTTACAATTCTAGGAATTGAATTTCTATGTGAAAGGTGTATTCAATATTAAACATTTTCACACTATTACCCAAATGCTCTTCTGAAGATTTAAACATCTTTCCATGAGTTTTCTTCACAGCTTTCCCATTCAACTATTGTTCACAAGGTTTTTGCAGTTATGGGTAGATAATAAACTAGAAATATTTTCATTGTATATGAAGAAGTCTAATGAAGATAACTACTTCATAGAAAAATAATTCACAAATACATAGAATTAGTTTACAAAAAAAGTAAGTTCATGAAGATCATAAAACAGCTTTTTTTATCATTTTGGTTGTTGATTCTGCATTTACTTCAATCTTAACTCTATCTTAATATCTCATTTTTTATTCCCTGGAAGATAAATATTTTTTAAATGTCAATAGAAATTTCACACAAAACAAACAAACACTACATATATCTATTTTTTGCTAAACCTGGACGCAGCAAAATAGCATTTTTAGCTTATAACATCTTTGAGCAATTGTCATTTGGACTGCAAGATAAAAGTATTGGCTTTTTCTGTGCTGTATTCTTTCCAATAAAAATGTTCTACATTTTACTGGAATTTCTATGTCAACATGTCTAAAATAATCTAATTTTGGTAATAGAACCACTATATATCTTATCTTTCAAA
This sequence comes from Cacajao melanocephalus, assembly GCA_963573385.1. Taxonomy (NCBI): domain Eukaryota; kingdom Metazoa; phylum Chordata; class Mammalia; order Primates; family Pitheciidae; genus Cacajao; species Cacajao melanocephalus. The sequence goes on along the minus strand of CAUYLG010026551.1, from coordinate 11,890 downwards.
TATGAATCTATTACTTCTCTTAACCCATTTGTTTACAAAATCACAATAAGATTGCTTCTTAAATATTTTTTCCCTCAATGGTAACTACCTTCATTCACACAACTTCTTTCATACCTTCACTATCAATAAATCCCCAAACTGATATACTTGCTTAGAGTATATTACCCTTTTAAACCTTTCTTCTCATTTTCTGTGGAGTCCTCTTTCAGAAATAACAAATCTGAGTTTATTTCTTCCTTCAGTGGCACCCTACCTATGTTATAAAGTCCAAACTCCACTGGACTTGCTAACAGTAATTCCTGACTTGGCCTGTGCCTTGTTGTCCAGCCTCTTTTCACATGCTGTTTTCCCAGAACAAATGTTTTAACATGTCAAACTGTTTCTTCTGACCACAATTTACTGTTTCATTCTCACTGATTTGCACATGAACTGTTTACCTCCTTATGCCATCTTCAAATGTCCAATAATGATATAATATTTAGAATAGATACATGCATTATACTAAATCAAGATGGGATCAACAATGCATATAACAAAGTAAGCAATGGTGGTTTCTGTTTTAATAAACTGAATTACTTGGGTTTCTTGCATTTAGATGACAAAAAATTACTTCAATATAAATTCTAAGTATTTACCTACAAATTAGGTGTGGAAATATGAAACAAGACAATGTATATATAGGATATATAGAGTATAGACATATATTATTCCACAGCAAGGAATATTATTTAAAGAGTTTATCTTTTTACTTGTTTTGGAAGGTCTTTGAATAAGTTAACTTTGTGCTTAATTTGGCTACCCTAAATATTGACCCTTGCTATTTTAAGTTTGCTCTTCAAATCAGCATGAGTATCACCTGGAAATTTGTGAAGATGCAGAGTCTCAGTTATTGCCAGTATTCCTAAATCAAAACTTGCATTTTAATGAGATTTCCAAATGATTTGTATAGATATCAAAATGAAAGAAACACTACGTTTTCCAGTACATGTCTTATAAGCCTCCTACTCTGCATGTGTTACACCTGCTAGCATATACTACACTGAACTGTTCACAGCACACTTTCCTGGCATGCACTATACTACAGTTGCAGTAATAGATTTAATGATCCCAAAATATTCTCATCAAAAATTTTATGTAGATTTTAGAAATCTTGGCAATTCAGTGGTTAACTGCTCATTTGCCACGTCTCACTGTGTGAGATGTTAGCGTCACTGTCTGATGCTGCTCTGGTTGCACATTCATTGTTTAGGCTTTATAGTCTCCTAGATTCTTGAGCCATCTAATAATTTCACTAATTTCAGACTCTTCCTAGATCAATGGTGTATACGTCTTCATTAACACACACTACTTTCACACATCTTAGTACTTGCCCTTAAAAAAAGTCATGCACTTATTTACTTTGGAGTAACATTTTTGTACAGGAAAATACATTTTAAAGGTAAACTTATTCTTCACTTTCAACATTATTTTGGTATTTAAGTACTATGCATTTTCATATACATTTAAGGCCAGTTTTTAATTTCTGTTTTTTAAAAGCCAATTGGGATATTTGTTAGAATTACAATAGATTGATGTGGAAACAATTGATATCTTGACAATACTAGTCTTTCCAATCCACAAACATGGTATATCTCTCCACTTGTTTAGGTTTTATTTCCTCTTAACAATGTTTATAGTTTTTAGTTAGAAATCCCATTTGCATTTTGTATATTTTTATGCTAATACCAAAATATTTTGATGGTACCTTTTGTTTTGAGAAGTCATATATAAATGTGATTTTTTTTCTCTATATACCTCATTCACTATGTCATTGCTAAATTCGCATATTAGTTACAGGAGTTTTATGTAGATTATTTGAAGTTATCTATGCAGACAATTGTGTTGTTTATGAATAAAGACAGTTTATTTCTTCTTTTTTAATCTGCATAGCTTTCATGTCTATTTCTTGCTTGACTGAACTGGATAGAACTGGGAACAATAGTGATGGTCATACAGAAAATGTGATAATGGGGTGTCTTGGGATATTTTTTCTGTCTTAGGGGAAAGTATTCAATGTTCAACAGTAAGTCAGATGATAACTGTAAGCTTTACATAAGTGTCATTGATTAAATTAAGAAGTTTATCTTGTATTTCTATTTTCTCATTTTGCTGAGTTATTTCATGAAAGTTAGTTAAATTTTGTCAGTGAGTTTTTCTGCACTTATTGAGGTGCTCCTATGGTTTTTTCCTTTATTCTGTTAATAAAATGAATCATGTTAAATAGAATGTAATTTAATCTCTTTTTTTGTCTTTTCTTAAGTTTGGAAGATGTTTATGGATTCATCTACAAGCTTATTGATCTTTCTGTCCTTCGCAATTTGTTGCTAATTCAATAAGTTGAATATCCATTCAATAAATCATACTTATTAGCTCTATAATTTCCATTTGGTTCTTTTATGCAATTTGCATTTTTTTCTGCTAAGATTTCTCATATGTTCACTTGGTTATATTTCCTTTACATTTAGTCCATGTACATATTCATTTAGCTATTAATTTCAATATCTGGATTATTTCAGGGTTTGTTTATATTGATTGTGTTTTTCTCTTGATTTTAAATCACATGTCCTTGCTTCTTCAAATGTCTGGTAATGCTTGAATATATGCTAAACTTTGTGGATATTAAATTGTAGAAAGGTTGCATTATGTTTTAATCCTATAAAGGGTATTTAATTTTCTTTCATCTTGTTGAGGGCATTCTACAGTATGCCCTCTCTGAGGTCTAAACTGAATGTCCAGTGAGCTCTGTGGAATATCTCCATTCTGCTTAGGCCAGAAGTTTAGCATCTCTCAGCACTACAACAACTCTTGATATATTCATTCAATTCTCAGCACTAGCGCAGCTGCTCTCTGTTTTTCAATGTTTTTTGGTTTCTTATTTCCTTGACAATCTTAAGTATTCAAGCATTTCATTTTTTTAGGTTAACGCTTACCAGGATTTCTCTAATATTTCCTCATGACCAAACTCAGCCTCTTTACTTTTGACAAAAATCTTCACAATCTATACATCTGACAGGACTAATATCCAGAATCTACAACAAACTCAAGCAAACTAGAAAAAAAAAAAATCCAAACAATTTCATCAAAAGTGGGCTAAGGACATGAATAGACAACTCTCAAAAGAAGATATACAAATGTCCAACAAGCATATGAAAAATGCGCAACATCATTAATGATCAGGGAAATGAAAATCAAAACCACAATGCAACACTACCTTACTCTTGCAAGAATGGCCATGATCAAAAAATCAAAAGATAATAGATGTTGGGGTGGTTGTAGTGAACAGGGAACACTTCTACACTGCTGATGGGAATGTAAACTAGTACAACTACTATGGAACACAGTGTGGAGATTCCTTAAAGAACTAAAAGTATGGCCAGGTGCAGTGACTCATGCCTATAATCCCAGCATTTTGAGAGGCCGAGGTGGGTGGATCACTTAAGGTCAGGAGTTCAAGACCAGCCTGATCAACATGGTGAAACCCCATCTTAAAAAAAAAAATAACTAAAAGTAGAGCTACTCTTTGATCCAGCAATCCCACTACTGGTTATCTAGCTAGAGTAAAAGAAGTCATTATACAAAAAAGATACTTGCATACACACATTTATAGCAGCACAATTTGCAATTGCAAAAATGTGGAACAAACCCAAATGTCCATCAATCAATGAGTGGATAAAGAAACTGTTATGTATATATACACAATGGAATATTACTCAGCCATAAAAAGGAATGAATTAATGGCATTCACAGAGACCTGGATGGAATTGGAGACTATTATTCTAAGTTAAATAACTCAGGAATGGAAAACCAAACATCATATGTTCTCACTCATAAGTGGGAGCTAAGCTATGAAGATGCAAAGGCATAAGAATGACACAATTGACTTTGGAGACTCAGGGGGAAAAGGTAGGAAGGAGGCAAGAGATAAAAGACTACAAATTGTGTGCAGTGTGTACTGCTCAGGTAATGGGTTCACCAAAATCTCACAAATCACCACTAAAGAACTTACTCATGTATCCAAACACCACCTGTTCCCCAGTCACCTATGGAAATAATAAATTTTTTTTAAAAAAAGAAATACGACAGAAAACATGCTTCTCTGTGCGAAGCATCATATCTAAGAACATTTCAACACATCCCTTCAGTAGTGATGGTAACACGGATCACCTAGTCAAACTGATGCCTGCCAGATCTCTGCAGTGTAAAGTCATCATTTTCCTTCCCCTGTGTTTGGGATTGCTATTTTCTGTGAAGATATTCAGACATTTTGCCAATGTCCTGTTCTTCATCAAACCTTCAGCCTACAGCTTTAGCATTGAATCTACATCCATGGCATCCATTGACTGTTTGTCACTGCTTATATTAACTGACTCTGATGGTTGCCCAAGAGTGAATATCCATTATCATCATAACTTCTAAGTACTAGAAATTGGCATTTTGTTTTAAGAAAGATCCTTCCTTTTTCCTCATTTATATATTTACCCAATTATTTATATCAGTGTGTACTCATGGATTTCTGTTTTACGGTATGGGCTGTAATCTGATATTCTCATTATTTATTTTGGTATTCACATTGTCCTAGATGTGTCCAGAGGAAACTCTTTCTATCTGGCACATCTCTATCACTGTTTGAGCATTTTCTTACTTTCTGACAAAACAAAATATTTCAAGGTCATCTTGAATTCTTCTGGCAGCCGCCCTGGTACAACCATTATGCCAAGGAACTCTAGCTGTTTTTATTGGAGGTTGATGAGATGGTATTTGAATTGCTTGAGATTTTTATTATCGAAGTGTAAAGGTTCTTTCTATATTCTGGATATAAAAAATTTTTGGAAATATATATGACAATTTCTCCCAGTCTGTTGATTGCTGTTCTATTTTCTTGTTTGTGTGCCTGAAGAGTACAAGTTTTAATTTTGGTAACATAGAATTTATCATTTGTTTTCTTTTTTGGGAAATAAAGGAATTGGTTTTTTATGGCACTGTGTATATAATCTCTGCCTACCCAAAGATTATAAAGATTGTATGCTATGCTTTGTTCTGAGTTTTATAGAATCAACTTTTACATTGAGGCCTGGGATTAATTTCAAAATATTTTTTGTGTATTGTATGAGGTAGATGTAGGGGTTATATTTTATTATATAGATATTTAGTTGATCAAACCTCTTAGTTCTTAAAGTTCATGCTCTTAGACTCCATTCCCACAACACAACCTGTTTCTTCTTTTCATGTCTTTAGATTGACTTTATTTATATGGAAAAGACAAATTTTCAGCTTTGTTTATTTCATCATAAATGGAACGCTTTTGTCTTTTTTTCATGCACTTGATCTTCTAATTTCACTTGCTTTCCTGATTTGGGTTTTTGCTTTCCAGAAAACTTCACAGATTTTCCTGTCCACTTAAATTTCAATTCTATTCTAACTTCATTACATGTTTGCCGTAGTTCTGATACTTTTTCTTGACTCTACCCCTTCTTACCTTTTCTTACTTTTTCATATTTTTTTTCGTTTTAACATTATTACATAAAGTCCAGTTATGGATAGATACTTACAGGTACCTATGGATTAACCAGTGGTTATAGACCCACTATTACTACTAATACTTTAAGATGGTCATTATAAACTAATTTGAAGAGTAATATTTAGTCCACATATGTAGCAATTGAGGTTACTATGTTAGAATTATATTATAGGATGTAGAGGGGTGTGTAGGACTAAATCTAAGCATCTTAAGAAGATGTTGATTTAACTTATTCAAGATGCATGTAGACATAATGAAGAATCATTAAAGGCTGCAATAATGATGATAGCAACCATCATATAACTATGCTATAAATTATAATTATAAATTATAAAATATCATTTGGGATCCAGCTGATGGAGAACTTACTCTTAATCCAGACATAGCTTATGATTAAGTTTTTTGATCTTGAATGAAGCATAGTGTTATTAATAAGAGATTTTAGCAAATAATTTTTTAATTAAAGATATTTTATGCTTCTAAAATAGTCACTTAATATGTTACGCTTTGAAAAATTAGTCACCCAATCAAAAACCTTGAAGATCTTTATTACATAAAAAAATTATATTTAAATTGAACATCTTTGAAACTTTTATAGTAACATAGTCTTTTTTTCAAAATATTGTCATAATTTAAATTCTAATAATTTAGATTTGTTTTCTTGAAGTTGTTATATCCTTTCTTCAAGCTAATGTGCCTTTTCATATTCCCCTCATAAATTAGCATGTATAAAATGTATTTTCTCTTGTTATTTATCTTTGGTAATACAGATCTTTATAGAAGCAGAGGCAAAAAATGTGTTAGGGGTTAAGATGTGTGTGTATGGTATCCATTTCTTCTGATTTTTGTGATTAAAATTGTGTTTTGAGGGGAGCATGTGGGATGAGAGACTGAAGGAAGATGAATGAGCATGGTCCATATAGCCTTTTAAAAATTATTTCAACTACTACTACAATGGGGCTTCCAGTGGAACTACAGTGTTTTGCAGCACCTGTAGCCTGGGCAAACAAATCTAGGTTAGCCAATTGGGGTGACCATTATTTGAAAGACTCAGTAAGAATGTGCCTGAGGTGGCCACTGAGCATCCCACAAGCTTGCTTCTTTCTCTTTGTCTCTACATCTCTGTTGCTTTGGTTTTAGATCAAGCAGTTCTCAGTAACAAGGCAATGTTTTCTGACTTCTCTGTAACTTGTTGTCATTTATGTTTCTTAGACTGAAGTCTAAAAGCGGCTTTTCTCAGTGAGTGTCTGGTTTATGTTGGGAATGGGTAAAAAGATGTGGGGAGCAAGCAATTGTGACCCAACTCACCCAGAACAATGCCAACCACCTTGGACTCTGAGAACTTACTTCGAATGAACCTGGGGTATAATTCAGACTTCAACTTGACCTCACATCTTAAGGATGAGAAGAGGATATTTGTTATAAACAATAAGCTTTCCCATTCTTTTGTGCCATTACATATTAATCTCAGGCTAGCATTGAATATTGTGCTAATTATCATATAACAGAATCTTTGTAACAACCATACAAAGAAGGTGTTACTATCTGATTAACAAATGAGAAGAAGGAGGCTAAAAAATTAAAAATTTACCCATCTTTACCCAGTTAATAAATGCTAGAGCAGATGCAAACTCATCTACATGTTTTCATTTCATATGCTTAAACATTGTATGTGAATTTCTAAGTGAGTTAATCATACACAAGAATAACTCTAAGTGAGTTATTCATACACAAAAATCCTAGAATTTTTTATGGCATTTCAGTCTCAAACAAATAGCACATAGTAACAATTTTTAACATTATGGTTTTTCAATAAATCAGACACTGAAGAAAACTGTATTTTATGATAATCATTTGGTTTCTAAACTCCCCAGAAGTTTCCCTTTTTCTGTATCTTGAGTAGTACAGGTATTGCTTTTAAGGAGCTGTTACTTTTGATATCATATCTTTGATCACTCCTTGTCTCCCAATATCCTGCAATGGGAGAGCTCCATGATCCACCTTGCAGAACGTGCAATAGGGGTGTGGCTTGTCTGTTCAGTTGCTACTGCTGCTTAAACCTCTTACAGGAGTGGGAGTACACAGACAGACAGGTGCAGAAGCCAGAGCAAGCACCCCGGGGCTCCAGCCCCATGGCAGCATCCAGTGGTGGGAGCCTGCAACTCCTAAAGCCCAAATGGGCATGTATTATAGTGCACTTTTTTAGCCTTGCCATCCACAGATGGCTTAAGTGTTAACCTGCTCAGTGGATCATCTGCCTTTTTGCAAGGGCAGGGGGCCAGTGTGACAGCCTTCTGTGTCCAGAGCTTTTGATCAGCATCCCAGAAGAATAGGGTTACACACAGACTTGAAGAATGAATGCAGGCGTTTTATTGAGTGGTGGAGGGGGCTTTTAGTGGGATGGATGGGGAGCTGAAAAGAGGATAGTGTAGGAAGATGGTCTTCCCCTGGAGTTTGGCTGTCGAGTAGCTGATCTCCTCTCCAACTGTCCCCAGACGAACTCCTCTCAGTGTTCAGATGTTCCTTCTCTTCTCTCCTTCTCTGCTGCATCATTCTGCCATTTGTCTGCTTATCTACTTCTATCTTTATCTCCTTGTCCACTTCTGAAGCCTGAGGTTTATAGGGATATAGGACAGGGACATGGCAGGGCAAAAGGCAACTTTTTGGGCACAAAAGCAGGAATGCCTGTCCTTATTTAGGGCCACAGCATTCATGTATCTGTTATTATTCTAGTTCCTCATTTCTGCCAAAGTTCTAATAAGCATGTAGGAATTCTTGTGGCCTCCTAATAGCATGATAAATGAAAATTAGATCCTCTGTGCTATGTACATCTCACCAGTAATAATATGAATATTAAAAATGATGTCTCTTAAAATATAGGTTATTTTAAATCAATACAATTAAACTATATTCCAACCTTATCCATTTCTATAGCTATTGATTTTTATAATAAACAAATACATAAGTTGTTGTTACTCAAAAAATGAAAGTACAGGTAGTAAATATTCTGGACACTCTGAATTCTGTTTCTGATGTTACCATGTTTACTGCATATAACCTTCAGAAAGAGTCTCTAAAACACTCATGATCTGTTTCTTCCTTTTGTTTTTGTTTTGATTTGAAGAATATAGCTAACTATCCTATATAACTGTTGTAGTAATTAAAAGACATAATGCAGTTAAAAGATCTCTGAAAGCTACAAAAATTTAAAAAACAGGTTATTTTTATAGAGAAGTTAATAAGAAAAATTCTCACATTTTCAGATGAACTATTAGCAGTTAAGACAGGGTAGGGTATGTGTTTGTAGATGCTTTTAAAGTTTGTAAGATAATCATCATCAAGTCTGTAAAGACAAAAGATACCACCTTCTCCAATAAGCATCTTCACCCAACAGAGATCAAATTCTATTCCAACTAGTTTGGCAGCTGTGGTAGTCTTTATATTTGACGGTGACATTCTGTTGTAAGCATCAAAGTATTATAGGAATGAAAGAGAAAAAAATCAGACATTGGTTTACCTGAGACGGAGGCATGTATAAATAAGGTAAACTCACAGTCTCCAACAAAATAAGGTTGATGTTTTGTTCTCAAAAGTATTCGTGACAAGTTTCCTCCTTTCTCTAATGCTGAAATGAACAGAGGGACTGTTGAGGGAAATAAGAGAGATTAAAGCCCATTATTTCTATGTTAAATTATAGCAGCTTGAGCATATCGTTCAGTTGTCATCTAATTGAGAAGCTCATTCAATGGAAGTAACCAAATGCACCTTGGCACCTGATTTGTCATGGAGATAAAAAAATCTAACATTGTTTGGATCACTTTTAAAAACCTGACTAAAAAGAATTTCTGTCATCTTTTTTGATCCTTCCTTGCTTACAAAATTATACTCTATTATAGTTTGGTGAGTAATGGTGATAGCATATGAAAGTTCTTTCCTCACAAACTTGATTATCCAGTTTCCCTAAAAGAATTTCTTTGATGTTACATCATGCAGAGGGTGGCTAACAAGGTTAAATACATGAAGAAAGTCCTTAACATTTTTGCAACTTCAAAAAACAATCAAACTCAAAATTTTGTATTAAGATCTTTAAACCTAGAAAAGCAATGGAATCATTTTGCAACTCTTGTTCATATTTTTAAGTGAAATCTATTTTTTTATCTAGTATTAAAAGAACAATAAGTAGCTTAGCTCTTCTGTCTTCATTTATCAGTTAAATTCAATAGGTTAAATTCATTTCCTACGGACTAGTAGAGGATTTTGGACCCACGTGTATGATACGAAATAGGAATATGCAACTGTAACTCTTCAACAGCTGCATCATAAAATGTGGGACAATGGGTTTAGCAAAAGTCATTTTAATGCTGTAATTGATGGACTAAACCTTCTAAATGCCAGCTATATAACTACATTATAAATCAACTGTGGTTTTTTCTAGTTTAGAGCTGTCTAGGTTCGTTAATTTAGGTACGGCTATAAGAATATGCTCAATAAAAGTACTTGCCTAATTATATAAGACATTAAGTTTACCCTGCCAGCTATAAAACATTTTAATACAGAGTATCCAATTTGAACCACTATTCAACCAACTATGAGGTCACTGAACAATGGATGAAGAAACCTTAGCTCAGAGTTGCAAGGTTTTAGGTTACGAGCCTAGAAAAAAAGATAAGGCAGCCTACACTGTTCCAGTCTAATTTAACGTCCATACAGTATTCGTTGTTTCTTTTTCCTCAAGATACTATGACTGAAAATTCTCTTTCTCAATATTAAGCCTCATATAAAAACTATGTATTTCTCTCCACAACAAAGGAAATTTCTTTCTCTTACATTTCTATCCATGTTCCTTCTTTTACCACCCTACTTTTGTTCACTGGAGGCCTGAAACACCCTCTTGAAGCTCTGGAGCCCTGGTCTAGAACTTTAGTCTGAAAATAGCCCCTCACTGAGCATCACTTTCTGTACTTGGAGGATGTGGTTAATACCTTGCTATGGTTTGTATGTATGTGTTCCTCCAAAAATTCATATATTGGAACTTAAGCACCAAGATGATAGTACTAAGAGGTGGGGCCTTAGGCCTAGCACAGTGCTGATGCCTGTAATCACAGCACTTTAGGAGGCCAGGCAGGCAGATTACTTGAGCCCAGGAGTCAGAGACCAGCCTGGCTAACACTGTGAAACCTCATCTCTACAAAAAACACAAAAATTACCCAGCCATGTCACTGCATGCCTATAGTCACAGATACTAGGGAGGCTGATGTGGGAGGACCACCTGAGCCTGGGAGATTGAGGCTGCAGTGACCTGTGACCATACCACTATACTCCAGCCTGGGCAATGGAGTGAGACCCAATCACAAAAAAAAAAAAAAAAAAAAAAAAAAAAAGAAAAGGTGCTTTTAGGAAATAATTCAGTCCAAAGGGTTGCACCCTCATGAATGAATTAGTGCTCAAATAAGAGGTTGAAAGGAGCACAGTAATGCCTTTTCTGTCCTTCTTCTATGTGAGGACACACCAAGAGGCTCTATCCTGAAGTCAAAGAGCAGTCCTCAACAGACAAGAATCTTCCTGTGCCTTGATCTTAAAGTTTCCAGCCCCTAGAACTGTGAGGAAATAAATGTCTGTTTTTTTTATACTCAATCTCAGATTTTTTTAATAGCAGCATGAATGAACTAAGAAAACCTTCCTCTATAGAATTGTTGTAAGAATTAAAATAGTTAAAGTAAGTATATACCTCACAGATAGAATACAGAAGATTGACCAATGAAAGAAAAAATAACTCTTGAGAGAGATCCAAGATGGCCGATTAACAACAGCTCAGGATTGTAGCTCCCAGTGAAAGCGCAGAGAGCTAGTGGCCGCCGCACTTTCAGACGAATTTTTGTTGCCCACAGACTGGGAGATTGCTGGCGGAGGAGCCACACGAGTTGCCAGCGCGACTCTTTTGGCCGGTGCAGCTGTTTTGTCAGCTCCCCGGTGCAGCGCGGCGCTTCTCAGTGTGGAGTATACGCGACTGGGTGCCCTTTGAGTCGGGCTCGGCTGGTCCCATCCCCACAAGGAGAACAGCAATTGGAGGCAACGAGGACTGAGAGTTGCATAGTAAGCACAGCTGAACCTGGGAAGGCCTAGCTCTGTGGGGAAGGGGCGTCCGCCAAAGGAAAACTAAGAAACAGAAAAAACTTCATCGCCAACAAGCCAGATGTCCACTCAGACCCAATCTGAAAGTCAGCAATTACAAAGATGACAGGTGGATAAATCCACAAAAATGGGAAGAAACCAGTGCAAAAAGGCTGAGAACACCCAAAATCAGAATGCCTCTCCTCCTACAGGGGATCGCAG
>CAUYLG010026550.1:0-28898 GCA_963573385.1 Cacajao melanocephalus | reverse complement strand
TCAAGACATGCTCCTGCCTTTACCTCCTGAGTAGCTGGGACTACAGGTACCTGCCAACATGCTCAGCTAATTTTTCAAGGTTTTTGTAGAGACAGGGTCTCACTATATTGCCCATGCTGGTGTTGAATTCTTTTTTTTTTTGAAACAGAGTCTCGCTCTGTCACCAGGCTGGAGTGCAGTGGCACGATCTCGGCTCATTGCAATCTCTGCCTCCCGAGTTCAAGCTATTCTCTTGCCTCAGCCTCCCGAGTAGCTGGGACTACAGACATGTGCCACCATGCCCAGCTAATTTTTATATTTTAGTAGAGACAGGGTTTCACTGTGTTTGCCAGGATGGTCTCGATTTCTTGACCTCGTAATCCGCCCACCTCGGCCTCCCAAAGTGCTGGGATTACAGGCGTGAGCCACTGTGCCCAGCCTCAGTATTTAAACAAAGTAATGCTATTGACAATGCTATTCCTGATATTATCGGAATTGGGTTAAAACCAGTAGTCTCGAAATGAAGAGTGTGAGATGATCCATTAGGAATGGGAAGAAAATATTAGAATTTCTGATGTTTATTTTTTTGTAAAAATGATATACTAAGCATTATTTTTAACATATGGATGATACTGGTGTCTATACTCTATCTGTATATGATATGGTTATATGTTACTTCAGGTTCCATGATGTCAGTGGGTTGACAGTATCACCGTCTCATTTATTTCTGCTATGGCAGATCTATTATAATTTAAATGTAGTTTCAGATAATTATATAATTGAATTTTAGTTAACTTAAAAGGTTGTTTTAAAGTAACTATTGGCTGGCTGTGGTGGCTCATGCGTTTAATCCCAGCACTTTGGGAGGCCAAGGTGAGAGGATTGCTTTGAACCCAGAAGTCTGAGACCAGCCTGGGCAATGTAGTGAGACCCTGTTTCTACAAAAAAAAAAAAAAACGGCTGGGGCTTAGTGGTACATGCCTGAGGTCCCAGCTACTCCAGAGGCTGAGGTGGGAGGATCTCTTGAGCCCAGGAGGTTAAGGCTGCAGTGAGCCATGATCATACCACTGCACTCCAGCCTGGGTGACAGCAAGACCCTGTCTCAAAAGAAAAAAAAAAAAAAAAAAAAGTAGCCATGAAATGATGAAGGGCCAGGAATTGTTCTGATTTTTTTAAGTGGATGATTTATTTAATTATTTAAGAAATTCTAAGAGGTAGGTGCTGTATTACCCCCTTTTATCAGATGAAGAAACTGATAAATAGAGCCGTTTAGTAATTTCTCAAGGACAAATAGTGGAACCAGACTTGAACCTGGACAGTTTGGTTTTAGATCCTGTGTGCTTTGTTACTGTGCTGTGCTGCTCTCAAGGCAGGCATTTTCTAAGTGAATTCAAACTAATTTGGTCGATAAGACGGCACATTGGATACCATGGTTTAGAAAATAAAGGTAGTTAGTGAGACTCTCCTTCCCTTACACCTGTGTATCTTTACGAAGGTATCTTTTTCAGGTTTGATAGCCATTAAAACCACCTGTCCAAATAACTGAACATAAACCCGGACTATCAAATTGCTGTTTGAAAAATCTAAAACCTATACAAAAAAAAAATACTCAATCTCATTGCTCTCACTTAAAACTAATAATTTTTCATGAAAAAATAGCTTGTGTAACAAATAAGACAACAATCTAAATATGCATTTTCTTAGTTGCATTCCTTTACATTTTTAATATACATAATATAGTACATATAATTTATAAATATGTTTAAGGGATGTGTACTCAGAATGGTCTTAGTGGTAGAGATATAAAAAATGTTTGTGGTGGGATGTTTGTTAAGGTTTGGAAAAAAAGGCATTGAAGAAAGCACTTTGAAAGCAAGAATGAGTCATTGCATTCACTAAGCAATCAAAAAATCAATGATCAGACCTTGAGTAGGGTGGCAACTTTTAAAATTTCTTCTCTCTGATCTAAACCTACCTTTGATCTTCAAAACCAGCTGAGATAATACAGCATAGATTTCAGCACTAAAGCGATTTTTTTTTTTTTAAGAAATTGAGCATTCACAAACAAGAGTATAGGGGAAATCATCCCAGAAAACCTTTTACATGAAGGCTGTACTCCTGAAAGATAATTTTTATGTTGTAGGACCTTCGAATGAAAGTTAATTTTAAAAATCAAGGACACTGAAGTAAAAGTTTCAAAGTTATTAATAAGATTGAAAGCTAGCTTATTCTGGAGAAAGAATAGTAGTTTCAACTTTTAATTTTTCTTTAATGGGGTTGATTAAAGTAAATACAAGAAGATTCTAATAGCAGGCCTCAAAGAATTGATTATAATGTTACTCCTGCTTTATATTCAGAAGACGAGCAAGTCATGTTGGATAGAAGTGCGAGCCTGACTTCTAGTAGTCTATGAAACAGAGACTCCCTCTTGTTTTTTAGCCTATCCTATTTGCTTCTTATATTTTTTATAGATGGGTCAATATTTATTATCATAATGTTTCTGTTATACTCTGAGGTGATCTTTTTTGCTTTCATTTCCCTACTCGGTGGTAGTTGTTCATTTCTCCTGTTGCCTATTCTGAAATATGGAGATTGTGTCTTCTCTTCGATTTATATAACCGGATTTGTTGTTCGTTAGCTTCATTAGATTGTGGTACAAATATGGATATTTTTAAGAAAAATTGATACTGGATACTGGATAAATTAATCCTGGTAACACTGTAGATTCTACTTCAGGTGTACTTAACCCCTGGGTAGGCTTCATTGAAGTGTATCTGTAGTTACATTTATGATCATTGGTATCAGTACACTTTAGTCACATGCTTCTTAAGCTTAAGCACCTCTTTTTCTGAAACCAGTGTTTGTCTCCTACTAGCAGTGTGGATGTGAGAAGCCATTATCCTCACTAAGTCTCAGGTCCTCAGCTGGAGAGGGCATGGATCTCCTAAGCGCCCCTTCAAAAAGTTGGTAACTCCTGTTTCAGTGGGGCAGAGGGATCTTAATTGTTTAATATCTGTGGAAAAGAAGAAATATATTCAGACAGTTAGATTGAACATAGCAGAGCCTTTAAATTTTTCCCCTGGAATTATTGGTTCTGCCTAGTGTCTGTCTTCACTGTGAATTTATCTGGTTAGTTTCTTTATTTGCTATGATTTTGACATATGATGACATGATGATTTAATTTACCTCAAAGATTAAACACCTCCTTTGAAAAGTGAGAGGAAAGGTAAGCGTAATCAATCACCACGAACCCATCGTCCTATCTTGAACAATTAACAATATTTTCATTCTCTTCCACTTATCCTTTTTTTTCCTGGAAAAGGAAATCCTAGTCATCATGTCATTTTGGCTATAAATGGGACACGTTTAATTACATGTCTCGAAGTAGCAGGAATGTTGTAAAAAATGTGACCATCTGATGATCACACCTAACAAAGTCAACAATTTCTTAGTATCATCCAACGGTGGTATATATTCAGATATCTTCTTTTGTCTCAAAGATGACTTTTTTTTTTTTGAGATGGACTGTCACTCTGTTGCCCAGGCTGAAGTGCAGTGGCAAGATCTTGGCTCACTGCAACCTCCACCTCTCGGGTTCAAGCAGTTCTTCTGCCTCAGCCTCCTGAGTAGCTGGGATTACAGGAGTGCGTCACCACGCCCGGCTAGTTTTTGTATTTTTAGTAGAGAGGGGGTTTCACCATGTTGGCCAGGCTGGCCTCGAACTCCTGACCTCGTGATCCGCCCGCCTCAGCCTCCCAAGTGCTGGGATTACAGGCATGAGCCACTGAGCCTGGCCAAAGATTACTTTTTTATAGTTGGCTTATAAATCAGGATCTTAGTAAACTCCAAGCATTTACATTTGCAATTTGATTGTTGTATCTCTTGAGTCCTTCTCAACCTTTTTTCTTTTTCAAGTCATAGATTTGTGGAGAAACTAGGTTGTATGTCCTAGAGACTATCCGCATTTCAAGCTTGACCTTTTCCGTCTTTACATTGTCTCTTCCGTTGCCTGACTGTCTTGTAAATTAGTTGCATCTAGAGACGTGATTGAAGTTTAACGGTTTTGTTTTTCTTAAGGTAAGAATACTTCATAGGAGGTAAGATATGTTAAAAGACATACAATATTCAGTTGTTTACTTTCAGCGGTGCTGAAATGCGTGGGAAGTTTAGGTCTGATCCTTCTGTTTTAAAGTTCTCCGTCGTCAACTTTTAACCTAATCCTTTGAGCATGCATTGATAATTATTGTTTAATCCATTGTTTACAACCATTTCTTCTGATTTTATTCACTGGAATTATTTTACAAACAAAAACTTCTTTCATCAACTGTTTAGCGCCCCTGAAATATGGTTCTTATGAGAAAGGCAAGATGAATATTTGATGTTTTCCTTTTATATGTTAGTTTGCAACTGTCAATGGAGACTAATGAGGGTTTCCTTTTTAAAAATGTCATTATGTACATACACACACACACGCACACACACACGCACCCCCCCCCTTTTTTTTTTTTTAGAGAAAGTCTCATTCTGTTGACCAAACGAGTGCAGTGGCACCATCTTGGCTCACTGCAACTTCCGCCTTCCAGGTTCAAGGGATTCTACCACCTCAGCTTCCTGAGTAGCTGGAATTACAAGTGTGTGCCACCACACCTGGCTAATTTTTGTAATTTTAGTTAGAGACGGGGTTTTACCATGTTGGTCAGGCCAGTCTCAAACTCTTGACCTCAACTGATCCACCCACCTTGGCCTCCCAAAGTGCTGAGATTATAGGCAGGAGCCATTGCTCCCAGCCTAAAATGTCATTTTAAATTTATGAATTTTTATATAATTGGTGTATTTTAATCCATTGCAGTAATCCTTTTGAATTAAAGTTGAGACTTTACATTCAAGATATCCCAGGCTAATCTTGCACATTGTACATTTCTTGTCCCAAATTTTATATGAGCCATATCTTCAAGGTGTCTGAGTGCCTTTTGATGGAAAAAAGGTGTTTAGAGAACACAATCTGAGTATAAGAGAAAGTTGTTGCTGCCACACCTTTTCAGTGGACAGAGTTTGAAAACACGTACACACAAACATACATGCCTGCACACAGACGTACACTGTCAGAGTTATAAAAAGACATAGTTTATATTGGTATTTCCAACTTAAGTTTATAGAGCTTTTACTTTTCTGGTTTTTATTACAGTGTCTTTTTTTCCTTTACATTAAAAATTTTGGTTCCTAAGGTTCTTAACGTAATTCCACGTTTGCTTTATCCTATGATACAGCTACAATAGTTTGAAAATAACAATATCAGTAAATTTGAGGTTTTTTTGTTTGTTTGTTTTTGAGACAGAGTCTCGCTTTGTCACCCAAGATGGATTGCAGTGATGTGATCTCGGCTCACTGCAACCTCTTGTCTCCCGAGTTCAAGCGATTCTCATACCTCAGTCTCTTGAGAAGCTGGAATCATAGGCATGCGCCATCACATCTGGCTAATGTTTGTATTTTTAGTAGAGACGAGGTTTCACCATGTTGACCAAGCTGGGTCTTGAACTTCTGACGTCCAGTAGTCTACCCTCCTCGGCCTCCCAAAGTGCTGGGATTATAGGTGTAAGCCACAACGTCCGGCCAATAGATTTTTTTTTTTTTTAAATACTTAGACTATATCTCATTAGGCATATATGATAACCATTCTTTGTTTTAAGTCACCTGAAGTAACTCTTTTCTTTGTATTTCTACCATTGAGTTTCATATACCTTTAGGTTTCATTTACTTTCATTTTTAATTTTAGAAATTTCTTTTTTTTTATGTTAGAAGAGATAGGAGTACAAAGTAAATGTTTTGTAACAACATACTTTTAGAGAAGTCTCACTTTTATCTATCTCTTCATTATTTTTCCTGTTCTCCTATAAATAACTGTTTATTAGAATTTTGTTTATGTTTCCTCATTTTTTTTTGAAAATATAAGCAAATGGTCTATGGACATACATTTGATATCACCCAATCTTATTTTTCTCTGACTAGCCTTTTTAACTTAATACTGTATATACGTGATCTCACCCCACAGTAGAAATATGAGAATTGTCCTCATGTCTTTTTTATAGTTTCATAGTGCTCCCCAAATCTTCATGACTGACTTTTAGGTGTTTTATTAGCTAACTTTTAGAACCAGTGTTTATTAATGGAAGAGAAAAGGAAGGCAGTACATATTTGTCAAACTGTGTGTCATTTACTCTCTGACGTAGGGTTATTTCCCTGGCCCCCAAATACTGGAGTGAAGTAGAGTTCTGTAAGATATAGTGGCATACTCCCAGTGACATGGCCAGTAAGAGAGAAATTTATAGTTAAGATTTGATGTCTTTCTAATACAACATTAATACTGTGACTTGGCATTTCAGTGGTTGTTAGACTGTCATACTGGTGACTTTTTAATGTAAGATTTCAGGGGATCTTTTTATTTTTTGTTTTTGTGTGTTTTAGTTTGGACGTACCTAAGAACCTGATAGAAAACCTTACTTTTGTGATTTCTAAAGAAGTTTTGGGAGTTGTATTTTAAAATGTATAATATAATGCAGTCGGTATTACAGTAACAGTAGTAACCAATTGTTATCTCTTTCTGTTCTCTCAGCCATACACCAGGAATTTCTCTCTTGAAAACGTGTTGCCCTAAATTTAACAAAACTTTTTTTTTTTCTGTTGCAGTTTGGGAATACTTGCTACTGCAATTCAGTTCTTCAAGCACTTTATTTTTGTCGTCCATTTCGGGAAAAAGTTCTTGCATATAAGAGTCAACCTAGGAAAAAGGAAAGCCTTCTTACATGCTTAGCAGATCTCTTCCATAGCATAGCCACTCAGAAGAAAAAGGTTGGAGTAATACCTCCTAAGAAGTTCATCACAAGATTACGGAAAGAAAATGGTAATTCTGCTTCCTACTGTATTAATGACATGCTAGGAAGGTTATATATAGCGTGCCATAATTCGAGCACTTATTGAGCATCATCTATATGCCTGATAACATGTTTGCTGTTGAAGAAACAAAGATGACACTCCTTTCTTCAAGGAGGCACTTGTTGAGTGAAGGAAATAGTTTCATCAGTCATTAATACAAGATACAATTAATGTTTGCATTGTGTTATACAGAGATAAAATTCTGTGTGGCAGCAGCAAATGAGAAATCATAATTTCTCTTTTTGCCTACTTGGCTTTTCTGTCAAGAATGAAGGATATTTTTTTTTTTTGCATGCTTACCCATTGGTCATTTTCATAATGCTTTCGTATGCGTTAACTCATTGGATCCTTGCAGTAGCCTTAGATAGAGAGCGTGTCATTTCGCCCATTTTAGCTGTGAAAATCAGAAGCTAAAAAAGGCTTGCCAGGAGCCACACTCCAGGGAAAGAGCCAGAAAAGACCTTCTGGCTTAGAGTAGATAAGTTTAATTCTCCGTCCTCTTTTAAAAATAGTTACTGAGTAAGCCCCACCTCCCTTTTCTCTTTTGAAATATTGTTCATTTAATTTTCACATGCCAATAAGTTAGATGTTATCCCCCTCTGAGGTAACTGAGGCTCAGAGAGGTTAATTTGCCCAAGATCCCACAGAGTTAGTAAGTGGTGGAGCTGGAATACAAACTTACTTTTCCCTGATACATAAGCCCAGTGTTCTATCTAATGTGGTACACTGCCTCAAAAATTCAAATGGAAATTAGGTAGCATGTAGAATTCTGGCTTTTGTTCGATGTAGGCATTTCAGTCATTGTAGAAACAAAATTAAATGGCATTTTTAGTTTGATTTGTTACCTATTAAATAGATGCTCACAAATAGGATTAGAGAAGTCTTTAAGATTGATTATTAAATACCCTAATACGTAATCCTGCCCTTAAATTAGTCTGTTGACACTGTGTATTATGTGAATTGAGGTAAGCCTGCATCATATCTAGTTCTCTAAAATATAAGATGACCCAGAAATAATATAGGCTATTATTCTTGAATTTGATACACGTGTTGAAGATTTGTTCATTTCCCCCACATACACATGTAGAATAATTCATTAGTTGCTCACAAATCACTTCGTTTCCCCTAATGAAAGCTAAACATATATACTTTCTTAGATTATAGATCTGTATATGTTGTGTTTTTAGAAAATAAAATATAACCTATGAGAATGTGGACTGAGCAATTAAGTCTTCTCTCTTTTTGTTTGTGTCTGTACGAAACTTTAAAAGTTTTGTCCTGGGGCTGGGCGCGGTGGCTTATGCTTGTAATCCCAGCACTTTGGGAGGCCGAGGCAGGCGGATCACGAGGTCAAGAGATTGAGACCATCCTGGCCAACATGGTGAAACCTCATCTCTACTAAAAATACAAAAAAATTAGTTGGGTGTGGTGGCGCGCGCCTGTAGTCCCAGCTACTCAGGAGGCTGAGGCAGGAGAATTGCTTGAACCCAGGAGGCAGAGGTTGCAGTGAGCCGAGGTCACGCCACTGCACTCTAGCCTGGCACCTGGTGGCAGAGTGAGACTCTGTCTCAAAAAAAAAAAAAAAAGAAAAAGTTTTGTCCTGGTAAAAAATTCATGTACTTGGTAATTAAACATGGCACCCTTTCTCAGTGACTTTATTAGTATCTTTAAAATGTTCATTGGCTGGGCATGGTGGCTCACACCTATAATCCCAGCACTTTGGGAGGCCAAGGTAGGATTGCTTGAGCTCAAGAGTTTAGCCTCGGCAGCTAAGCAAAACCTTGTCTCTAAAAAAATTAGTCAGACGTGGTGGTTCATAGTCCCAGCTCCTTGGAAGGCTGAGGCAGGAGGATCGCTTGAGCCCAGAAGGTCGAAGCTGCGGTGAGTCCTGATTGCGCCACTCTCCAGCTTGGGAAACAGAGCAAGACCCTGTCTCTTAAAAAAAAAAAAAGTTGAGAAGTATGCAGCTCATGCAGAGTACACATTATTTCCCTTTTCATTTAATAGTACATTTCTCTTGGCCTTACTAACCTATCACATGTATTCTTTAAGCATACAATGAATTTTTTTTTTTTTAAAGTTAGGTTGACTCATGCTGAACAGAGGTAAAATACAATTATATACTTACGACTTTATATATTTGCTTGTCAGACCTGGGGCATTTTTACAGTGTTTGCTGTTTTTTCCAAATGGGCTTTTTTTTTTTTCTTTTCTCTCTCTCTCTTTTTTTTTTTTTTTGGTAGAGACCGGGTCTTGTTATTGTTGCCCAGGCTGGTCTCGAACTCCTGACCTCAAATCCTCCTGCCTCAGTCTCTCAAAGTGTTGGATTATAGGCATGAGCACTGTGCCTGGCCTTATTATTATTTATTATTATTATTTTTAATAGTTCAATAGTTTCTAATTTTTATTTAGGCAGATTGAATTGGTAACACAGTAGAGTTCTTAAATACATCTTTGAAAGAGACTGAGTCCAGAATGAATATTTATTCCAAGCCCATCTTCTCACAAGTTTTGCTTCATTTTTTAAATTTCGGAAATAATGCTTAATAGAAAAGCCATTTTTTTAAATAGAAAGCATTTTTATTATTTGATGTTGCTGACATTTGCAAATATGTTTTGAAATATGTTTTTGGCTTTTGAATTTTCCCTTGAGAATTGTGTAGAGAAGAATATACAAATCAAACAGGACTTAATATATTATTCAGTGCGTATCTTTTCTTCTGAGATTTTGATTGTTTTAAATCTTTGGAAAGTGTGTTACTCATTTCAGTATTTCCACTAACTTTCACTGTTAACTGGTTCTTACTAAATTAATTTCCTTCCATACTATGTTAAAAACTTTTATTCTCAATTGATATTAGCCCCATATTGTTTTAACCACCATTGCTTTATGTTACTAATCTTTTTGATGTCCCTGGAAAGAACTGATTTTAATTTCTATTTATTAATGAATTTTTGTTTTTGCAATTTTAACTCATGTTACCTAATCATAGCATAAGAGGACTGTTGCACAGTGCTCCTACACAGAGTACAGCAACACTGGCTCCATGCATGCTGCCTGCTGATGGGATGTATGCTAGCTGAGTGTTTGAGTAGACTAATTATGACAGATGTATTTCCTGTTGTGTGCCAGACACTGTCTAGGAACTGATGATACAGAAATACGCCTTCCAATACCTGACACCCTCATGGGGAAGCAGCCAGCCATCAATTGTGTGATATAATGTGTCACTGCCACGAAAAAAAGAAGACCGAGAAAGGGGACAGAGGATGAGGGAGTTGCTAGTTCATATGTCAGTGGTTGGATCAGAAATTTGAAGAGAAAAATACATGATTTGGAGATCTGAGGCAAAAATGTTACCATCAGTAAGGAGAAAGTGCAGGTTGCCTGAGTGCTTGAGGGAGGGCAAGCAAATTAGCATGGCGAGAGTGGAATAAGATGAAGATAAAGTCAGAGCGGAGAGCAGGGGCCTAAAGCTTGGGTTTTATTAGGAAAGCCATGAGAAGTCATGAGAGGGTTCTGCTTTGCGTGAGAAGACCCTCTGGCTGCTGGGTGGGCACAGGTGGCATGAGAGTTGAGGCGGGAGATCAGCCTGGAGGCTGTTGCAGTACTCAGGTAGGAAATGGAGTCATCTCTTTAGAGGTGTACAGGTACTGCCTGTGGGTGGTCTACTATTATTTTGGAAGAAATACAATATAAGTTGCTGATATGATTTTGTTAGCTAAAGTTGACCCTCAGCTGGACTGTTTGAGGTCATTTAAGGTGGGCCAGAGGGTCATATCAGCTGGCATCTGTAGCTGTGTGCTCTTATTCACTGAACCTTAGCAGTGTCAATCATTTAAGTTATTGCCTGGAGGCAAATCTACTTTTCTGTCATCATCTTAGCCATTTCAATCACTATTGTCCATCCATCCATTCATTCATTCATTAAAAAATGGGAAATACATCTCATTATATGGCAGGCACTATTATTAGTCCTAGAGATACAGCAGGAAATGAGATAGATAGGGTCCTTGTTCTTAAGGAACTTGCATGGACATAGCAGTGTTTTATGTGCCGTGGAGAGATACAAAAATAAGTCTTGGTCTCCCTCAAGTGAGGAAATTTTAGTTGTCCACAAATAATACCTATTAAATATATTTGAGCAAATGATTTCTTATATTCATTTCAAACAATTATTTTTCTCCAAAAGAGCATAAATGGTATTTTGTGTAATGAGAACTATAGCCATTTCTGAATTATGAGGAGAACATAACCTATTTTTAAGCAGTGATTTTGTTTTTCATTTTTTTTTTTGCATTAATGTTGCAGCTATATCAGGACTATAGTAGTTTATAATCATACATTTATTTAATAACGAAATTGTCTGTCTCTCCCACTAGACTGTCAGTTCCATGACGGAGGGAACCCATTTGTTTTTGCTCACCATTGTATTCCCAGCACATAATCCAGTTCCTGGCACATAGTAGGTGCTTACTCAATATTTATTGAATGAGTGAATGAATGAATGAAATTGTTTAATTTCCAAAGCAAGTTTGCAGTCTACTTTTCCCATTATGCTACTTAGCAAAGAAGAAAGCAAACCATAAGAAAACCAGGGTTTAAAAAACTAAATATAGTCTACGGCCATACCACCCTGAACGCGCCCAATCTTGTCTGATCTCGGAAGCTAAGCAGGGTCGGGCCTGGTTAGTACTTAGATGGGAGACCGCCTGGGAATACTGGGTGCTGTAGGCTATAAAAAATAAATAAATAAAAATAAAAACTAAATATGATTACAGTTCACAGGGATTGTCCTGAGGTTACTCATCAGTGTTATTTTGCTGTTTGTGCAGTCCTGGTTGTTGTTTTTAAAACTAGAGTGGCTGCTTTCAGGTGCAGCAAGATTCTGGCATATTTAATATACTCTGGAAAATGGACAATAATTTTATGAATATTTCTACAAAAGTTTAAAGATTTTTTTTTTGTTTACTTTGCATCTTATTTCCAGAGCATTCAAGTCAGTTGAGGTATTTTTGTGAGTATGAAATCATTGCTCTGTGTTAAAAGAACATCCAAAAACAAGATGTAAATTTTTAAAAAGCAAAAACATTTGCACATTTTTGCTTAGAAAGTAATTATTTTGAAAAACATGTATATGCTAAAATAATTTTTTTTCCCAACAGGGAAAAATTAGACCACTTCAGATTGTGGCATCAAGCCAGCATGTAGGTAGCCACTGTCGTGACTTAATCATCTCCAGCCTTAACTAGGTCTTCAGCAGTGCCTAGAAAACTTTCTTACTAGTCCTTTCTGGTTATCCTTTTTAGATTCCTCTAGGACTTTTCCAATTGGTTTCTACTTTTCTTAAGCCCCTCAACTGAACTTTAGCATAATTATTTTCCGCACCTTGACATCGTGGATCTGTTTGCAATGGGGGGTTCCAGATTTGTGACCCGGAAATGGGTGGATGAGTGAGAAATAAAGGTTCTTGAATTGTAAGGGATTGAGGCGGATACACGTCAGGAAGCTGCCTAGACACTGAAGTGTCAGGGTTGGTGCAGGAGGCATAGTGGAGAGAGAAACTGTGAATCAAGCCATCAGTGGGTGAGGAGGAGGCTGGGAGATGGCCTTAGAGAGAAGAGGGTTGAGGGTCATAGTATGGCCAGATCTTGGACACTTTTGTGGTTAAGAGCAAGTAGCAGCAGGGAACTAGAAAATGCCGAAGGTTGATAAGATGGGGGAGAACAGAATGCAGGACCTTGAAGGAGCCACAAAGAAAATCCCAAGGACGAGGAAGGAAATAAAAGATACAATAAGCAAATAAGAGTAGTAGAGGATAGGAGATTGTGGTTGAGAGGTAAAGTGTTTATTATTTTCAGGGATGGAGGATTATTGCATTGAGGGGCAACGTTAGATAATTTAGTTCAGTTAGCTCAGCTGTGGTCTAGACTTTTCCAGCTGGCGGAGCTGTGTGAGGTTCTATGCACGACTTGGCCCGGCCTCGGAGGAATGGAGTGGACTGCTGAGGTTTGTGCATTGCAGGCTGTCTCAGTGTTGGGGGAGGCTGCAGAGACTTCTGCTCTGAGCAGGGAGAAGGGAATGGGGTTGCAGTGCTTTAGATCTACTGTCTCTTGTGGACAAAAACCCATACAGTGTACCAAATTCAAGATCAGTTAGTTGTTAAGTCCCCGTAGGCTAATACTGAACTCTTAGAACTCATGACTTTTCTTGTTCTTAAATATAACATGGGGAGTTTGCTAAAGGCTAATGGGTCCCTCAGGCTAAACTTATAGCAGAGAAACGAAATGTGGCTTCAGTTGCATTCTTAATATTATTGTGTTTGATTTGAGACCCAAATTTGTGGAGTGGATTTGGATATGTGAAAATAACTAAATGATGAACATGAAAAATGTATTGTGAATTTTACCATATAATGCAAGAGATGTCAGGGAAAATTCTTAGGGAGAGATTCAAGGTCTCTGAATTAAACTTGTCTATTTGCAGTGTGAAACTGAAGGAAAGGAGACTTAGTGGGTTAAGTGAAGGGAGCCGATATGAACTAAGTAGATTTAAATGGAAATGGAACAAACTGGACATGTGCAGGAAATGAACTTTAAAAATTGAAAGGGCGTGGGAAGTAATTGGATATGAATAATATGCAACAGGCAGGCAGATTGCTTGCGCCTAGGAGTTGGAGATCAGCCTGGGCAACATAGTGAGACCCCCATCTCTTATAAAATAAGAGAATGTGTAACAGGCAGTGATAGGGAGGAAGGTAGTAGAGTTTTTGTATGGAAAGTTCTATTTTACTTTTAAGTATACAATAATACATGCATGCATTCTTATAATTTCAGTACCAAACAAACCTAGAAGTTTCCCTGAGTGCTGTGCTTTCTCCCCAGCTCCGCAGTCTCATCTTCCTTTGAAATAAGCTGATCCTACCAAACTCTTTTCTATGTATTTAAATATATATGTCCAAATAGGAAGCCAGAGTTACATTTTATGGGGACTTAACGGTGGTTGTTTCTTTTTCTTTTTTTGAGACAGAGTCATACTCTGTCGTCCAGGCTGGAGTGCAGTGGTGTGATCTCGGCTCACTGCAACCTCCACCTCCCGGGCTCAAGCGATTCTTGTGCCTCTGGCTCCCAAGTAGCTGGGATTATAGTTGCCTGCCACCATGCCTGGCTAATTTTTGTACTTTTAGTGGAGATGGGGTTTTACCACGTTGGCCAGTCTGGTCTCGAACTCCTGACCTCAAGTGGTCTGCCTGCCTCAGACTCCCAAAGTGCTGGGATTACCGATGTGAGCCACTGCTCCCAGCTGGTTGTTTTTCATGAGTGGGATCCACACATATTCAGCATCCTTGTTTTGCTTCCTGTCTTGGAAGTTTTGCCATGTTAACTCATATGGAGCTGCTTCCATTTTAACCGTTGCCCAGCATTCCCTAACAAAATTATAGCGTAATTTAAATAAATCATTCTCCTGTTGATAAACATTTAGGATATTTTCAGACTTCTGCTGTTATAAATAAGCAGCCAGATTTATGCTTGTTTCAGTACATGCACAGATACTTACCTGGCATCGCTACCTGGGAGAACTAGGTTGCATTATTTTAAATGTGTTACCAAAATTGCCTTTACAACATGCCGTAACAGTTTATACCCGCAACAGCAATGGTTGAGAATGTCCATTTCTCCACACTCAAGCTAACACTGGATATATGCTAAGTCAATTTTTATTTTGCCAAAGTGATGGGCAAAATGATATTTTGTCATTGTTTTAATTTTTATGTCCCAGTCACTTGTCATGTATTACTTAGGCATTTGTATTTCTACTGTGAATTGTCTATTATTTTCCTTTGCCAGTTTTTTAAATTGGTTTTTTCTTTTCTTGTTTTGTAAAGGTTTTTTTTAAAAAATATTCTGTATATTAATCCTTTACATGGTCTAGATATTAGCATGCAAATAATTCTCCTTATATGTCACTTGTCTTCAATTATGTTGACTTTGCCATACAGAAGTTCTTAATTTTTATGTAGTCAGTCTTTGATGTGTTCTGTATTCTGTTCAGTAGCAACAACAATGTATAGGTTGAGCATCCCTAATCCAAAAATCTGAAACTTTTTGAGCTGCATGATGCCACTGTGTGGCTGAGTTAGTAACATCTTTACTTTCTGATAGTTCAGTGTGTACAAATTTAGTTTCCTGTACTAAATATTTAAAAATACTTTATAAAGTCACCTCCAGGCTACAAGGTGTATATGAAACAAATTTCATGTTTAGACTTGAGTCCCACCCCCAGAATATCTCATTATGTGTATACAAATATTCCCAAATCTGAAGCAGTCTGAAGTCCCAAATGGTGCTGGTCCCAAGCTTTTTGGATAAAGGCTACTCAGTCTGTGGTAATATTGCCAATATTATTATTGTGGTTGCTGTTGAACAGAATAAAAAACCTATTGTTGTGTTCTGAGCACTTTTGATTTTCCTACCAGCCTTGTGAGGTGTAGGTACTGCTGTGAGCCCCATTTTTCAGATGAGGAACTATAGTACAGGGAGGTTGAATAAGTTGCCTGTGCTGCACGTACAGTTAGAGGTAGAACCATAGCACCAACCCAGACAGCCTTGCTCTAGCAGTGGTGCCCCCCCATAAATAGCTTCACTCATTCCCTTTCTATTTTTACAATAACTTTGCAAAGAAAGATGATATTCGGAGTTTTTTTTTTGAAATGGAGTTTTGGTCTTGTTGCCCAGACTGGAGTGCAGTGGCGCCATCCTGGCTCACTGCAACCTCAACCTCCCAGGTTCAAGCGATTCTCCTGCCTCAGTCTCCCAAGTAGCTAGGATTACAGGTGTGCACCACCACGCCTGGTGAAATTTTTGTATTTAGTAGAGACAGGGTTTCACCATCATGGCCAGGCTGGTCTCCAACTCTTTACCTCAGGTGATCTACCTGCCTCAGCTTCCCAAAGTGCTGGGATTACAGGCATGAGCCACTGCACCTGGCCTGTTTTTTTTTCTTCCCATGGTATTGGACATTTTCTCATGTTTCTTAGCTTTTTGATTGTTTTCTTTTCTTATAAATTGTTGATTGCAAGTCCATTACCCACTTTGGTTTTTTTTAATATGAGATTTTCTTTTATATGTTGAAAATGTTAATAATTTTCAGGTTTCACTTTTTTTTAACTTTTTAAAAGATTTCTAATACACAGAACTTAATTTTATATCTGTATCTCTTCTAAGATGTAATTGTTAATTGCTTTTTAGAGTTTCCCTGAGTTTTTTTCTAAATTTGTATGCATTCATTTTTAAAATGTAAAATCTTTCTGGAATTTAATAAATGTACATTGAGGATCTAAAAATAAAATTTCCTAAATAGGTTATTTTTCTCAATGCATTTTATTGAATAATTCATGTATGTTCTCATGTGTGGGCTCACACTGGGTATTACTTTGTGTGTGGCATGGTGGAGTCAGGCTGCCCAGTTTGAATCCTGGGTCTGCCATTTCTTGGCAGTGTGACTTTACCCTCTCTGGTCCTATTTCCATGTTTAAAAATAAAGTTAATAACAATATTACATGGTTGTTGAGGATCAAATGAGATACTATGTCTAAAGTCCTTACTGTTCTATGGTAGAGTTGTATATTGCCAAGCACAGGGTAAAGCGCTCGATGTTAGCACCACCAGTATTCCATTGTATTTACTCATTTGTATAACTGCAGAGAACATTTCATGGAATTATAAAATCTCACATTTGGAAGGGACTTGAGATTATCTAGATTACATAGATAATTCTTGATAACATGATTCTTAACCTGACTCTACATCAGAGTTAGTTGGAGGAGCTTTGAAAAGCCCCACATTCTGGCCTCACCCCTTACCAACTGAATCAATCTCTGGGATATATGGTTCAGTAATTTATTTTTGATAAACTTTGTGGTTCTTAAGCAGTTGGCTTGGGATTGGCAAATCGTTGTCCAACTTCTTCTTTAAAGCTTGCCATGTTGAAATATTTGTGGAACAATAGGTTAGATAAGCTAATAAGCAGTTTCTTTGTAAATTCTCAGTATCTGTTATGCTGATGTATGAGGATGGGTTTTGCCCTTTTCTCATGGATCAGTTAGTATTTTTAAACAAGATTTCAATCAATTTTACATTTGTTTTCCCCAAATTTAGATAAAAGTTTTAGATGTGAAAGTTATTTTTTACACATTACAAAAACATTGTGCATTTATATTTTAGTTCTGATCCAATACTAGATATTCTTTTATAAATTGGTTTTTCATGATGTTACATATTCTGAAATAATTCTCTAATACTGTGTTTTTATTTTTAGAGCTTTTTGACAACTACATGCAACAAGATGCCCATGAATTCTTAAATTACCTACTAAACACAATTGCTGATATTTTACAAGAAGAGAGAAAGCAGGAAAAACAAAATGGTCGCTTACCTAATGGTAATATTGATAATGAAAATAATAACAGCACACCAGACCCAACGTGGGTTCATGAGATTTTTCAGGGAACATTAACTAATGAAACCAGATGTCTTACTTGTGAAACTGTAAGTATATCATACAATTTTTTGTAGAAAAAAATTGAATCATTACGTTAAAGGTTATTCTTTGAGGAAGAGAGGATGGAAGATGAACTTGAAAGTTGTAATTCTTAGATATAGGAATTAAAGATGTATTTTTTAGTTGAAAGGAATCTGTCTGTACTCTTAATGTAATATTGCTTATTGACAATGAATACCTGAGGTGATAGAAAGATACTTACTGTAGATTGAACTGTTTGATTTTCTTTCAGTTTAGGAGGCCGTAGAACCATGTTGTGGAAATTACAACTTAGGACATAATCTCATAGGATTATACAGATCAGGGAGGCATATTAATTTGTTTTCCTTTTTCTACGATTATCTTTAGTGTCCATTGTTGGAATAAAAACGAAAGCATATAGTATACCCTCAAAGAGGGGAAAATATTTCATTTGCTGGACACTTTTAAGGATGAAGCTGGAAAATTTTTACATTCAGGCTGGAGTGCAGTGGCCAATCTCAGCTGACTCTAGCCTCTACTTCCTGGGCTCAAGCAATCCTCCCATCTCAGCCTCATGAGTAGCAAGGACCACCAGCATGTCATACCACGCCCGGCTAATTTTTAAATTTTTATTTTTTTAGAGACAAGGGTCTTACTGTGTTGCTCAGCCTGGTCTTGAATGCCTGGGCTCAAGCAGTCTTTCCACCTTGGCCTCTCAAACTGCTGGGATTACAGGTGTGAGACATCGTGCCTGGCCAGTAATATTCTTTATAGCATTTTCCCCATTCCGTACAGAATCCAATTTAGCGGTGGACATTGCATTTAGTTGTTTCTTTAGCCTTCTTTAATCTGAAACATTTCCATATTCTTTTTTGTTGTTGGTGTTATAACAGTTACATTTTTTAAGAATGTGCCTCCCCCACCTTTTTAAAATCAGATGTTCTCATATTTAGTTTCTCTGATGTTTCTTCCTGATTAGATGCAGGTTATGCATTCATGGCTAGAATAATACGTCATTTGTGTCGTGTTCTTCTCGGGGTATCACATCTGTAGGCACACAGTATCCATCTGCCTTTCGTTGGTGAAATTAATTTTTGATCATCCAGTCAAGGTGGTGGTGTTTCTCCACTTGATTTAATTTGGACACAGGTTCTTGCTCTGTTGCCTAGGCTTTAGGGCAGTGACACTGTCACAGATCACTATAGCCTCAAACTCCTGGACTGAAGTGATCCTCCTGCCTCAGCCTTCTGAGTAACTAGGACTATAGTGCATGCCATCACCCCTAGCTGGTTTTTAAATTTTTTGTAGAGACAGGGTCTTGCTATGATGCCCAGGCTTGAACTCCTGTCCTCAAGCATCCCACTCTACTTTTGTAGAGACAGGGTCTTGCTGTATTGCCTAGGTCTTGAACTCCTGGCCTCAAGCAACCCACCTGCCTCAGCCTTCCAAAGTGTTGGGATTACAGGCGTGATCCACCGTGCTGGGCCAGTTTCTCCACTTTGGAATGACTTTTTTTTTTTTTTAAATCTCTTTGCAATTAGTAGGCAGCCTGGGGGGAGACACAAATACCTCCCTCCTCATCAAAATCTTGCCCAAGATTTAGCATGCATTTATGATCTCATCTTTACTATGAAACTTCCGCTGCGAGGGTTTAATAACATTGGAAAAGAGGGTCCGTAAGCAAGAAAGCTAAGAGTGTTATAAAGCCTCCATACTTTTGCCTTTTCCAGAATATTGTGTAGTTGAAATCATATAGCATGCA
Source organism: Cacajao melanocephalus (assembly GCA_963573385.1). Lineage (NCBI taxonomy): Eukaryota > Metazoa > Chordata > Mammalia > Primates > Pitheciidae > Cacajao > Cacajao melanocephalus. The sequence continues at coordinate 9,705 of CAUYLG010026550.1, read as the reverse complement.
GCCTGTTTGGATTGACTTCTTCCACTTAGCAATATGCATTTAAGGTTCCTCCATGTCTTTTTATGGCTTGGTACCTCATTTCCTTTATTTTTGACTGAATAACATTCTAATGTATGGATGTGCTGCAGTTTTTAAAATTCATTCACTTACTGAAGGACGTCTTGGTTGCTTCCAAGTTTTGCCAATTGTGAATAAAGCTGCTATAAACATTTGTGTGCAGGTTTTTGTGTGGATGTGAGTTTTTACTTTGTGTAAGTATCAAGGAGCGTGATTACTGGATTGGATGGTGAGAGTATATTTAGTTTTGTAAGAAGCCACCATTCTGTCTTCCACAATGGCTGTACCATTTTTCCTTCTTACCAGCAGTGAGTTAGAGTTCTTGTTTCTCCACATCCTTGCTGACATTTGATGTTGTCAGTGTTTTGGATTTTGGTGATTCTAAGAAGTGTGTAGTGGTATCTCATGTTAATTTGCAAGTCTCTTATCACTTATGATGTTGATCATCTTTTTGTCTGGTTATTTATCATCTGTATGTATATCTTTAGTGATGTGTCCAGATCTTTTGTCCATTTTTTAATCAGGCTATTTGTTTTCTCTGAGTACTGCTGAATTTTAAGTGGGTTTTTTTGGGGTATAATTTTGGATACTAGTTCTTTATCAGGCAGGTCTTTTATATTTTATCCCAGTCTGTAACTTGTTTTTCATTCTTTTAACACTGTTTTTGGCAGAGCAGAAGTTGTTTTTTGTTTTTTGTTTTTGAGATGGAGTTTCACTCGTTTCCCGGGCTGCAGTGCAGTGGCACATTCTCGGCTTACTGCAATCTCCGCCTCCTGGGTTCAAGTGATTCTCTTGCCTCAGCCTCCCAAGTAGCTGGGATTACAGGCATGCACCACTACACCTGGCTAATTTTGTATTTTTAGTAGAGAGAGGGTTTTTCCATGTTGGTGAGGCTGGTCTCGAACTCCTGACCTCAGGTGATTTGCCTGCCTTGACCTCCCAAAGTGCTGGGATTACAGGTGTGAGCCACCATGCCCAGCCAGCAGAGAAGTTTTTAGTTTTTTAAGTACTAGTTTTTAATTTTAATAAAGTCCAACTTTTTCTTTCATGCATTGTACTTTCGGTGTTGCATCTAAAAAGTCATCAATAAACTAAATGTTTCTTAGAATTTCTCCTATGTTACCTTCTAGGAATTATATAGTTTTTCATTTTATATTGAGGTCTTTGATCTTTTTTGAGTTAATTTCTGTATAAGATATTATAAGGTTTGTTCTGAATTAATTTTTTTTGCATGTGGATGTCCAGCTGCTCCAGCATCATTTGTTGAAAAGACTGTTCTTTCTCCATTGAATTGCCTTCGCTCCTTTGTCAAATATGAGTTGACTCTATTTGTATGAGTGTCTTTCTAGGCACTCTCTTCTGTCCTGTTGGTCTGTGTATCTGTTCTTTCCCCACTACCACACTGTCTTGATTACCGTAGCTTTAGAGTAAGTCTTAAAGTCGGGTAGTGTCAGTCCTCTGACTTTGTTCTTCTCCTTCGATATTTTCTTGACTATTCTGGGTCTTTTGCCTCTCCATGTAAACTTCAGAATCAAGTTTATCAATATTCACGAAATAACTTGCTAGGATTTTGGTAAGGATTTTGCTGAACCTATGGATGAAGTTGGAACAAAATGATATCTTGACAAAATTGAGTCTTCTTATCCAAGTACATGCACTGTCTCCCCTTATTTACTACTTCCTTGATATCTTAAATTGGAGTTTGGCAGTTCTTTCTCATATCAGTGCTATGCATGTTTTGTTAGATTTATATTTAAGTATTCACTTTTGGGGGTGCTAAGCACCGGCTAAGCTGCGTAGAAGAAGGTAGAAGATGAATAAGACATAAGCCTCTGATCTCAAGATACTCGTAGGTAGTGAAGACCGGCGAGCCAGTATTAGGCGATTCCAGTACAGTGTGTTATTCTATGTATATGCACAGGACACCATGCCAGACAGAGAATGGTAGACCTAATCCAGGTTGGAGTGAGAAGGATTTGGGCAGGTGAGGGATGGGCTTCCTGGAGGAGCTCATGCTTGTATTTTAGAAATGCAGTTGGTCATGTCTCAGGTAGTAGGCAGCTGGTGTCTATAATACCCTTTTCTGGTGTTCTCTATGAGGGTCCCTTCTCAGTCTCATTCCTTGGCTTCTCTTTTTCCATTCTTAGAACGTAGATGTTCCCCAGGGTTTCCTTGTTGGTTGCTTCTCACTCTGCATTGGGAGGATCATGTTCCATTTTATTATTACATGTGCTGATGAGTCTCAAGTCCCGATCTCCAGCCTAGACTTCTTCCCTGAGATTTAGGCTGGGATCTCCCTATATTGTACATGACATGACATTGGGACGTATTAGTCCAGTAGTAGCCAGATGTCTTCACAACCACTTTGAGAAGTGAACTACTGCCTTACTAGGTGAGCACTTGGCACCAACCCAGCTGCAGGTATAAACGTAGTAACTCATGCACCCAGGTGATCTAGAGCATCCTGTGTCTGGGTTTCTACATGATCATAAAAGTGAACATTTCAAATGAAGACCCCTGAGGGCAGTGTCTGAGGACTTCATTTTGAGGAATACAAAGTTGATTTTGAGAAACACTAGACTGTGTAACCTTTGCTTCTCTATAGCTTACATGTAAACTCCTGCCTGATCTGGCTTTAGCCTACCTCTGCCATACTATCTCTTGACACCTTACCTAATTTTCTATAAAACTGATGTGTTTTCCTCAAACCTATCGTGTTCTCTTTTTTTCTCTCTACGTTGTCTGTGTTCCCCCTTCTTTTCCACTGGACTTTTTGAGGCTCAGGTCAGTTAACTTGTAGTGTTACTATAACTTCCATCGTACAGTGGAATGCCATCTTAGAGAAGGGGTTTAGGTCCTACGGTTAACTTAATGTTACCATTGGAACTCTCTTCAACTATCCATAAAATACGCTCTGCACAGTACACAGTACCCTAGTTTACTTATATTTGCATAAATATATAATATGTATGGCCACATGATCTCTGACAACTTACTGAGCTTATAACCTTGATGCAGTATAAAATGGGAAAGCAGCCAGGCACAGTGGCTCACTCTTGTAATCCCAGCACTTTGGGAGGCTGAGGCGGGCAGATCACGAGGTCAGGAATTTGAGACCAGCCTGATTAACATGGTGAAACCCCGTCTCTACTAAAAATACAAAAATTAGCCCAGCGTGGTGGTGCATGCCAGTAATCCCAGCTACTCAGGAGGCTGAGGCAGGAGAATCGCTTGAACCCAGGAGGCAGAGTTTGCAGTGAGCCAAGCTCATGGCACTGCACTCCAGCCTGGGCAACAAGAGTGAGACTCCATCTCATAAAAAAAAAAAAAAAGGGGGGTGGGGGAGGAAAGCATTTGCTTAACTGAGTGGATGAGAGGCACAGGGAGCTGAGCCAGACATATCTCCTGTTGCACATGTACCTTCAGGATGGACTTGCTGAAAGAAATAGCTAAGAAAATTTATGTGTGAAGTTCTGTCCTGTTCCAATTCACATGCGCAAGTGATAACTTTATAAGATTATTTACCCATAAATCAGACAAACTTTATATTAAGTTTTTAAGAGAAATAAACTCAGTTGTAAATGAAGAATGTAATTTAACATTTTGGGCTAAATTTTTTTAAATGATAAAACAATACAGATATCATGTCCCATGTGAAGCATTTTCTTTCAGTCTTGGCTTATGTTTTTTTAAGAATCAGTGTATATGGTACAGTTTGTTTCATGCTTTAAAATAACAAAGGTTTTGGAAAGTCATGAAATCTTACATCATGCTAACCTTTGCCAGTGAGAGAGTCAGTCAAAAGTGTGCTTTGGTGTTTTACTTATACATCTGGTACGGGTTATTTATTCAGTGTCCTTTTGGATAATCCAGTTAAGTTTTCTTTTGAACTTGAGGGAAAAGAATTGTTTACTTCTAATAATAGAATGCATTTAGTTCGTTAATTGGAAAAAATCAAAGATAATTCACTATTTTTACAGATAAGCAGCAAAGATGAAGATTTTTTAGACCTTTCTGTTGACGTGGAACAAAATACATCAATTACTCACTGCTTAAGGTACATGTTGAATTATTTAATTTGAAATTTAATAATTATTTTTAGTCTGGAATATTTTTTCATGGGTACATGCTTTCCTGGTATCTACAAAATAAGTTTATTTTGAATTTCTCACAGGGGTTTTAGCAACACAGAAACTCTATGCAGTGAATACAAGTATTATTGTGAAGAGTGTCGCAGCAAACAGGAAGCACACAAACGGTAATTTAGTGCTTTATGGATTTTTAAGTGATTTTTTTTTTTTGCAATAGATGTTGCAGATGGGCTTAGAAAAACAATCTAGGAAAATTTACATTGAGTAAAAATTCTTAATTTTGTCACTAACAGTTAATGTTCATATATTAAGTATTACCCGGCAAATGATATTCTGCTTGATGTTTCTTTGACAAAAACTCTGTACACTCAAGTGATTTTCTATGTCTAGCGATTATTTAATCATCATAAACTGGTACAGTTAAAGTATTTGCTTTGAGGCTTTCCTGATGATGTAAACTTTTTTCTTGGTTAAGAGGGTTGAGGGAGAAAGTACTCCCCACTCCCTGTCCCCACACCCACGTTTCTGCTTTTCCTACACAGGATCTTGTATGTTCTCTTAGCGTGTTATTGTAAGACTGGTTTGGTATCAAGAAGTGGAATAATAAACATCATCATCATCGTTACTTCTTCTTTTGAAACAATCTCAAACTCAGAGAAAAGTTGCACAAATAGTACCAAGAAAGTTTTTTTAGCCTAAACCATTTGAAAGTAAGTTACTGATATGTACCTCATGACCCCTGGCACTTTAGTAGGTATTTCCCAGCCACAGGGACATTTTTCTATGTGCCCACATCCATCCGAGTCAGGAAAGTAACACTGGCGTGCTACTGTTACTGCAAACCTTATTTTGGTATCACAGAATCCTGGTAATGTCCTTTATAGAAGAAGGATTCTGTCCACAATTACATATTACACATTACATTTAGCATTCAGTCTCTTTAGTCATTTTCAATTTGGAACAGTTTCTCAGTCCTTTCTTGACATTAATGATGTTGACTCTTGAAAATCATAAGTTAGTTATTTTGCAGAATGTCCCTCGTTGGAGTTTGTCTCATGTTTTCCTGTGATTAGATTCAGGTTATGTATCTTGAATGGGAATCGTACAGTGTTTTTCTCATCATGTCCTGTTATGTGTGACTTGATTTGTGCCATATGTTAGAGTATCCCTAAGACCACTTCTGGGACAGGTGATTTCCTAGAAGGACTCACAGTGCTCAACATCCATGCATGCTCACAGCTAAGATTTATTTCAGGGACAGGATACAAAACACAGTTAGCAAAGGGAAAGCCAGCAAGCGCCCAGGAGTCACTGCCTCAGTGGAGCCACACAAGACACTTAATTCTTCCCACATTGAATTGTGGCAACACAAGAAGCTCATTACAGACTGAGTGCCCTGGGTTTTTACTGGAGGCTGGTCACATAGGTACCCTCTGCTCACCATGCCCCCAAATTCAGACTCCCAGGAAGAAAGCAAGAGTTCAGCATAAACTCTCTTGTTTGTTCAAACAGTTCAGGCACAGCGAGACACTCATCATTTGGAGAATGGTGGGAACATGTCCTAAATTCAAGTTTCCAGATGCTAAAAGGACCATCCATGCAAGGCGGCCTTTCTAAGGATAGTTTGAGGCCCTGTGAATCCTTTTCTGAACCTCCCATTACTGTTCTTGGCTGTTACCGAACACTTGAGTGAATGTTCCCCAGATGTTTTCCAGAGTTTTTAACTGTTAATCTTCACTTCTTCTCGTTGTTATTTATGAGTATTTTGTGTAGAAGTATTTTGAGATTATAAATATTCCATTCTTCATTAAACTTTCAATTTATTCACTTTTAAAATCTTACAGTGGACCCAAAGGTTCCTGTTTTATTCAGTGGATTGTTATCCATTAGCATTCTTGCTCCCATGGTCACATTATCCCCAGTCTGGCCAGGGGGAGCTCCTTCAAGCTGGCTCCTCTCTTCTTGATGTGTCCCATCGTTCTGCAGTACTTCTTTCCTTTCTGACTGAAGCCGTTCAGGCTCATTTTGGTCTTTCTTTGCCCTTACTCTGGAACAAGCCATTTCTCCAAGGAGCCCTGATTTCTTTTAGGGGAAAATGAAAAACTAGGACCTTGTATCATTGTGCTCATTGCTGTTGGGATGTCATTATTCTCAAGCCCCCGTAGTGAGCAGAGCTAGAGGATAAATGAGTATTTGTAGATACACACCCACTTTTATGTCTGCTTTTATTTCCTTTCTCCGTCTATTAATCTCTTTACCTGTTCTGAAAACCATGAATACACAGTGATATCTTGTTATAGGCACCACCATGATATTTGTAATTCCTTTCTCCAACAGTACAGTTGGCTGCTGTTATCCTCAGTACATTTACTTATTTAGTCAGTGCAGCTTTAGGTAACCCAGCTTATTCTGTCTTCCTCTGTGCTCCCTGCATGCACATGCATACATACACACAACCTGCACACGCACGCATACACACACACCCACCCCATACATCCTTCCCCACTTCTTGGCCTTCCCCTTCTCCTGCCTGTATAGATATCTGTGTTATTTGGCCCCATCAAATAGTTGAACTGCGTTGTTCATTAAGGGAGGGGAAACGCTCAGATTTTTAAATGATTGTATTTTCGTTTTGGACACAGACATATTTCCTAGGAAGGGAAGTGTTTTTGGTGATGGACCACAGAATCAAAACAGATTACTTATTGTTTCTGTCTGTTAGTGCATATGATGGTGAGCACCTCAGTTAAGTTTAATCAGAGGGATAGGGGCTGAGGCATTACATCATCCTGAAAACACCGTAGAAAGTACCTAAGACTGGCCAGGCGCAGTGGCTCATGCCTGTAATCCCAGCACTTTGGGAGGCCGAGGTGGGTGAATCACGAGGTTAGGAGATCAAGACCATCCTGGCCAACATGGTGAAACCTCGTCTCTACTAAAAATACAAAAATAAGCTGGGCATGGTGGCACATGCCTGTATCGCAGCTACTGAGGAGGCTGAGGCAGGAGAATCGCTTGAACCCAGGAGGTGGAGGTTGCAGTGAGCAGAGATCGTGCCACTGCACTCTAGCCTGGGTGGCAGTGAGACTCCGTCTCAAAAAAAAAAAAAGAAAGTACCTAAGACCGTTGGGTAAGTTAAGAGTCAGGGACTAAATGTAGCTAAGAGAAATACAACTTTCAGACTTTACTGACTATAGGGAGGAAGGCCCATCTGTGAGCAAAAGCCACCCTTCCCCTAGAATGATGATTATACAAGTAATCACATGTGAGTAATTGAGAATTGTCTGTAAAGTTGAGCTCTTTGTTTTAAAGACATGAGATTTTAATGTATTAGAAAATACATGAAGAATGTATATTCTTTGTAAATAAATTAGAAAATACAGATAAGTGTAAATCAAGAATCACTATAAAAGCTATAAAATGTTAACATTTTTGTATATATCTTAGATTTTTAAAGTGTGTATATATATACACACATAGTCCCTAAAATGTTATCAAACTTTATATACGAGTTTCAAACTTTTTTCACTTAAAAAATTGCAACCATGTCAATGAAAAGATATTTTTATATCATTCTTAGGAGGTGCTGCATATATGTGTATATATTTTAAAGAGACAAGGACTCTCTCTCTCTGTCACCCAGGCTGGAGTCCAGTGGTGCAATCTTAGCTCACGGTAGCTTCAGACTCCTGGGCTTAAATGATCCTCTTACCTCAGCCTTCTGTGTAGCTGGGACTACAGATGTGTGCCACCGTGACTGCATAATTTATTGAATTTTATTTTTATTTTTTATTTATTTATTTATTTATTTATTTATTTTTGCAACAAAGTCTTGCTCTGTCATCCAGGCTGCAGTGCAGTGGTGTGACCTTGGCTTACTGCAACCTCTGCCTCCTGGGTTCACTTGATTCTTCTGCCTCAGCCTCCCAAGTAGCTAGGATTACAGGCACATGCCACCACACCCAGCTAATTTTTCTATTTTTAATAGAGATTGGGGTTTCACCATGTTGGTCAGGCTGGTCTCGAACTTGTGACCTTGTGATCCACCTGCCTCAGCCTCCCAAAGTGCTGGGATTACAGGTGTGAGCCACTGTACCCGGCCTTGAATTTTAGTTTTTAGAGACAGAATCTTGCTGTGTTACCTAGCCTTGCCTTGATCTTCTGGTGTCAAGCAATGCTCTGCCTCAGCCTCTGGAGTTGCTGAAATTACAGGAGCCAGCCACCACACCTGCTGCATAGTATTTTTTTTGTGTGTGTGAATGTACTTTAGTACCATATATCTACCAGACTTTTTACACTGTTATAAACAGTGTTTTGATGAACAGTTTTGTGTGTATATACACATATTCCCCACATATTTTTGGACATTTTGTAGGATAAATTATGCATAAGTTCCTGGAAAGACAACTTTATAGAAATTACATATTTCTCATTAGGATCTACTTATCAACCTTTCTGATAATTTATGGTGTGATATTTAGCAGTTCATTTAGTATTTTTTTTTTTTTGAGACAGAGTCTCGCTCTGTTGCCAGGTGCCAGGCTGGAGTGTAGTGGCACGATCTCGGCTCACTGCAACCTTGGCCTCCCAGGTTCAAGCAATTCTGCCTCAGCTTCCCGAGTAGCTGGGATTATAGGTGCACGCCACCATGCCCAGCTAATTTTTGTATTCAGGGTTCACCATGTTGGCCAGGATGGTCTCGATCTCTTGACCTTGTGATCTGCCCACCTTGGCCTCCCAAAGTGCTGAGGATTACAGGTGTAAGCCACTGCACCCGGCCTCATTTAGCATTTTTGATCTTTACTTGGATGAGTTCACTTATAAGGTCTCTAACAGCTCTAAAAGTTTATAGTTTTCAGCCTCGGAATAATAGGATAAGCTTGTGTTGAGTATGCAGACCCTAGTTCTTAGAAAAAAAAATCTATTTTACAGCCAGATACGGTGGCTCACGCCTGTTATCCCACCACTTTGCGAGGTGGGCACATGACCTGAGGTCAGGAGTTCAAGACTAGCCTGGGTAACATGGTAAAACCCCATCTCTACTGAAAATACAAAAATTAGCAGGGCATGGTGGCGTGCACCTGTAATCCCAGCTACTCTGGAGGCTGAGGCAAGAGAATTACTTGAACCTGGGAGGCAGAGATTGCAGTGAGCCAAGATGGCGTCACTGCACTCCAGCCTGAGAAACAGAGTGAGACTTTGTCTCAAAAAAAGAGAAAGAAAGAAAATGTTTTATTTATAATAGTATCAGAAACAGCCCTTTTCACAAGATGGTGCTGAAAGCGAAGAAAGAAGCTCCTGCCCCCGTAAAGCCAAAGCCAAAGCGAAGGCTTTAAAGGCCAAGAAAGTAGTGTTGAAAGGTGCCCATAGCCACATAAAAAAAGAATATCCCCACATCACCCACCTTCTGGCAGCCCAAGACACTGAGACTCCGGAGGCAGCCGGAATATCCCTGGAAGAGCGCCCCCAGGAGAAACAAGCTTGACCACTATCCCATCGCCAAGTGTCTGCTGACCACTGAGTCTGCCATGAAGAAGCCAGAAGCCAACAACACACT
>CAUYLG010026548.1:0-43173 GCA_963573385.1 Cacajao melanocephalus | reverse complement strand
CCTACACCGATTTTTTGGTTTTTATGAAACAATGTTTTTGAAACATCAGATTTATTTTGGGGACATTAATTTAGTTTTGGGAAATTTTAAACAATCTTATTTATTTTTTTTGTTGTATATGGTTTTTTTTTTTTTTTTTTTTTTTCCTTTTGAGACGGAGTTTTGCTCTTGTTGCCCAGGCTGAGCACAATGGTGAGATCTAGGCTCACCACAACCTCCACCTCCCAGGTTCAAGAGATTCTCCTGCCTCAGCCTCCCAAGTAGCTGGGATTACAGGCATGTGCCACCACGCCCAGCTAATTTTGTATTTTTAGTAGAGACAGGGTTTCTCCTTGTTGGTCAGGCTGGTCTTGAACTTCCGACCTCAGGTGATCCGCCCACCTCAGCCTCCCAAAGTCCTGGGATTATAGGCATGAGCCACCATGCCCGGCTTCTTTTTTGTGGTTTTAAATGTCTGTTTAAAATATTCAATTTATAGTTTCCCTCCTTCTATGGGGAAAATTAAAGATAAGAATTTTTATTCCACTTCTTTCTGTTAATAAGGTTCATTATAAGATCTTTTTTTTTTTTTTAATCCCAAGACTTTTAAACCCTGCAGGAAATACCTGGAAGACTTACTCAACAGCTGTTTGTAGAACCATGAAGCAAAATCTGTTTATTCTTTGTTACTTAGAATGATTTAAACATAGGTCTCCTTTTCAGCAAAGACAGTAATCTAAAACGTCTGCTTTTTATTCCAACAAGTTTTAATAGACATTTTCTAACCTCTAAATAATCTATAATACCCTTATTGCGATGGTCATCTGGATATCAACATCACTATCTTCAAGGTATAATGAAATTAAAAGATACTTTTAAAGATGATTATATTTCTCAAATTATTCAAATTGAGCCAAAATGGTTTCATATGGAATTGAGTTGTTATTAATTCTTGTTAGAGGTATTGGCATATGTCTTTTCAAAAAAATTAATTTTCTTAAATATCAATGACTTTTCTTCCTTGAAATGTACTGAAAAATGGATTTCATGCTGCTGAAACCTAAATGAGAAGGAATGGTCATAAATCATAGTTTAGTTTCTCACCTTTAGTCAGATAAGCAGTGAAGCAAGTCTGAGTCAAAATGTGTGTGTGTATGTATGTGTGTGTGCACTCTGTGTGTGTGTGTGTGTGCGTGTGTCTGGGTTTTGTGGTGTGGTTGTCTGTGTGTAGTGGGGGGATGGTTAAGAAATGAAGCATCACAGCTGGACCAGCCACAGTGTGTAGGCTCCTTCCCTGGGGCCTCAGTTTACAAGACAAATAATTTAGAGTAACCCTTTTCCCCTTTAAAAAGCCCAATATTTTTGTAAAAATTGAAGTGAACACTGAAGACCGTTTTGAAGACAAAGAAGAACTAACTCATGGAAAGGCACAGTCCGGACACGGAGTATGGGCAGGTGCATGGCTGGTCAGCTTTCATATGGACTGGCAAAGAGAAGACTTGTTGAGGATTGACTTTGGGTCTAATAATATACCAGGGATTCAACCCATGTAATTTATTTTTGTCTTCTCAACAAACTTTATACCCCTTTTTAGTAAAAAGACGAGAACATTATGACTTAGGAAGATTTAGTAACTTCCACATAGCTGGTAAGTGGTTGAGTTAGAATTCCAACTCCAAAGTGACTTAATTTAAAATTTACTTCAAGTTAACTCCCATATGGGCTGAATATGGGCTATAAGCCTCTGCCTAGCCTCCAGTCTTTCTGTTTGGCTTAGGTGTTGGTTGTCTTTGTAAACACTAGAAGCTGCTGAGCCATTTCCCTCTACTTTATTCATTGCTCTTTACCCCACATATGTCCATACACACTTGGCTCAGTCCTCTCGGTTCCTTCTCTGGACACTAGATGACTGTCCGTCTTACCGGGGGCCTGTCCCAGAGGCTGCCCCAGCATCTGGTAGGAGCTTAGTGTGCTGAATGGATTCCTGGCGAAATAATGAATGCCTTTCCTTGTATTCTGTTTTTTTAGGTAAGTGGAGAACAAATTCACCAAACTAATTCTTAGTTTTTTTCCTCCTCCAAGGGAGCACTTTGCAGTTGAGCAGCACTTTCAAAGTTTTAAGCTGAGGACTGGCTACTCAGTTGAAGAAGCATTAGTTGGGCCTTAAGTCCCCCCCTCTGGCCACTTTTGTCCACTTCACACATTTGGACCAACTCCCCACATCTGAGCCTGAATCCCGTCAGCCAGCACTGAAAATCTGGCATGGTTTCAAAGAAATTTGATTGAGGTTTATGTAGGGGAATGACGAAGGTTAACCAAGGAATGTTTACTTTTTCTGATTTCATATAGCGATGGAATTTCCATCCTGGAGGTTTCAAAATAATCTTATCGAGATGACTTTTGACCTGTCTTCAATAGTATTACAACAACCCCTGCAGCTAAGCCCTGCTGCTGTTCTGAGTGAGATGGCCCCACAGAGGGTGTGGCATGGGAGTAGAGATGAATGTCGGCCTCAAAGTCTGTGCTTAATGTTCAGGAAAGCACCCTCCCTTAGATTAATGTATTGGGGCTGACACTAAAATAGATGGTATTTGAGGCTAAGTTTTTAATTTCACTCTTTCCAGAAAAGCAAAATACTGATAGGGATCTACTCTAAAAGCTGGTTCTAAATACACAGCGTTACAGAAGTGCCAGATGCAGTCAACTGCACTTCAAGTCACGGCCCATGGATAGAAACACAGCTGAAGGGGGCTGCTGAGTGTAGCGTTTCTTTCACTTGTGAGGAATTAAACACAGAGACACTCAATACAGTATATATATATATATATATATATATATATTATATATATATATAATATGTATATATATAATATGTATATATAATATATTTACATATAATATATATGTGTTATATATATTATATATGTATATATAATATATATGTTATATATACGTATATATAATATATATAACATATATATATATAAAGTAGAGCATCTATAATCTGAAAATCTGGAATCTAAAATGCTCCAAAATTCTAACTTTTTGAGGGCTGACATGATGCTTATATGAAATGCTTTAGAGTATTTCAGATTTTCAGATTAGGCATGCCTCACCAGTAAGCATTAATGCAGATATTCCAAAATCCAACATTTGAGACCCTTCTGGTCCCAAGCATTTCAGATAAGAGATACTCAGCCTGTATATGTGTATGTATACAGGTGTGTGTGTGTGTGTGTGTGTGTGTGTGTGTGTGTGTGGAGAGAGAGAGACAGAGACAGAGACAGAGAGAGACAGAGATTGATTTTAAATAATTGGTTCATGCAGTTGTGGGGGCTGGCAAGTTCAGGCCAGCAGACTGGAAATTCCAGCGAAAGCTGATGTAATCTTGAGTCTGAAGGCTGTCTGGAGGCAGAATTTCTTCCTTTTCAGGGGACCTCACTCTTTTAATGTCTTCAACTAATTAAATGAGACTGATCTACTTTATGGAGTGTAATGTGCTTTACTCAAAATTGATTTAAATGTGAATCACATCAAAAACACACCTTCACAGCAACATCTCACCTGGTATTGACAAATAACTGTGCACCATGGCCTAGCCAAGTTAACACAAAATTAACCATAAGCCCCTCCCACCTCCAAATAACTGTCATTTCAATTTAGTGGCTCTCAAACTTGAGCAGGAATCAGAATCTCCTGGAACAGTAGTTTGAAACACAGTTTCTGGGCTCCACAGTCCTGATTCAGGAGGTCTAGAGTTGGGCCCTAAAACTTGCATTTCAAAGAAGTCCCAGGTAATACTGATTCTGCTGGTCTGAGGAATCATAATTTGAAAATGACAAGATTACATAATTCAGAGTCTTACCCTTAGCCTCCTGGCCCAGAAACTGATTTTGTTATCAAAAGAAAGATCATTTCATTTGTCAGGGATGTATACAATAAGCCAAGATTTCAAACCCAAAGTGTAAAATAGCAATGGCAATTTACTGATTTATGATAAGCACTAAAACTATGGTAGTGAGCAGAACAATCCTATCAGCCTGGGAGGGGCAGTCCACCCTGTGGGTAGCTCTACCGAAAGATGAGCAGTCAGTGATCAGAAGCGGCTGGGCATCCCAGCCAATCATCTCAAACAGGTGATCTGGTTGTTTGCTGCCACCATCCTCCCCGCCAGAGGGGTCACATTCTCAATCCCCGGCCAAGGCTCCCTCTCCCTGGACTTTGTACTTGGATTAAGACAGGGGCAACTTTGGGGGAATGGATGTTTTCAGTGGAAAGCTTCAGTATTTACTGGTCTGAAAGAATGTTCCTCTCTGCTCCTGAGACTCTACTCAGCAGCTGGGCTCAAAGTCCATGGAAATTGGAAATGCTTTTAGTGAATCATTAAAATATTAGTTTTTATAGAAACATTTTATTGGATATAAGTTAGATACTGTTTTTATGAAAGAGGAACTTGGGCAGCGTTAGAATGTGTTAATGTATGTCCTTCATATCCTTGGTTTCCTTTCTTGGTAATAATTTGAGTGAAGTTACAATCTTCCTTTAAAAGACTATTACCAGCTGAGCACCGTGGCTCACACCTGTAATCCCAGCACTTTGGGAGGCTGAGGCAGGTGGATCACTTGAGGTCAGGAGTTCAAGAACAGCCTGGCCAACATGGTAAAAACCCATCTCTATTAAAAATACAAAAATGTAGCTGGGCATGGTGGTAAGCACCTGTAATCCCAGCTGCTTGGGAGGCTGGGGCAGGAGAATTGCTTGAACCCAAGTGATTGAGCCACTGCACTCCAGCCTGGGTGACAGAGCAAGACTGTGTCTTTAAAAAAAAAAGGCTATTTCCATCTTTCTTTGCACATTGGACCTGACTTTGTAAAATACTTACACATTTCATATTTTCAAAATTGTCTATGTCCATTTAGAAGCAATTTTTTCCCCTAAGCTTTGGCTTTCTGCCTCTATGATGCTATTGTAAGATTTTTACATTAAAAATGAGATTTGTTTCTTAATCCTTTGAACCAAATTGGGTTGTAAAAAAGTTGTGTTTATGTTTTTGTTTTAATACTTTTTTTTTTTTTTTAGAATCATGCAGTTATCCTCAGCATGGAAAATTTGGCCCTAAAACTGCTTCTGAGAAATCAGAATGTGGGCTGAGTCTGGGTGGACCCCTCACACCTTGCCTGGGGCTTCTTTTGAAAGACAATTGAATAGATAGCCTTAGGACAAGGGGATAAGGTGGCCTTGGAACTGCCCCAAAGGAATAGGGACCTCAGTACAGATGAGAAGTAGATTCAACCACTCAGTGCAGGGAGGTGCAGTCAGTCTCGAGTTTAACTTCCCAGTTTCATTGTCCTATCAGCCCAGCGGCCCATTAGCAAATAGAAACCATTCTAAGAATTTCAGGGAGCAGATTTAATGCAAGGAATCGGCAAAACAAGTGAAAAACCACAGAAAGAGCACAAGGGGGACACCAAGGTAACCCAGAGACTAGTAACTGCAAGAAGCAGCCACCATCCCTGGGACCAAGACAATAAAAGGGAAAAGGCAATGTTACCAGAACCTTCCCGGCAGGTACCTGCTGTGGCTCAGGCATAGCTCTCAGGGAGGGGAGAAAGAGTCCTGCTTGGGGCATCTGGCAGCCCCAGTCAAATCACAGCAGGGGTGCCTGAGGGCCAGCTTTCTCGACAGCTGCTGGAGGGGTATCCCACAGGAGTTGGGCTCTCCTCCCACTGGCCATTCCCCCGTGCCTCCCATTGACTGGATCTGGCAGGGAGCCAGGTGAGAAGGGAGCCTGGGAAACATCCTTCACAGGGTCTTAACATCAGAGCTGAAGCCTGTGGCCTCCTTTGCCTTCCCCCTTCCTTATTGGCCTTTATTATCGGTTGTATTCACTTATCTGTCTGCAAAACAGGGTAGTATTAGTGAGAGAGGAATCTGTTATTTATAAAGAACAAGGGAGGGAATATATTAATCGCTTTTGATTATCATACAGATTATTCCCCAGTGATTATTAGAAAATACTTTTACCTTAATGAAAAAAAAAATCTCAATTTATTTGGAAAATGGAATGCTCGGTAATATTCTTATTTAACTTTTGACATTTAAAAAAATGTCATATTCTATTTGGGGTATGAACATGTGTGCCCATAATAATTATTCTTATCTGTGTGTGTCTATCTTGGGCCTAGAAAAAAACATGACTCATTTTCTTTTAAAGATTAGAATTCCATGGGCATCTCTTTTTAGTACAATTCCTTTGTTCATTTCTGGAGATGATGGAGTTGGTACTGATAGTGCCTCCTTGTATTGTATTCAGCTCAGTTCAATGAGCCTTTATTAGGGGGCCTGTCAAGTGCCAGGCTGTGCCCCA
This sequence comes from Cacajao melanocephalus, assembly GCA_963573385.1. Taxonomy (NCBI): domain Eukaryota; kingdom Metazoa; phylum Chordata; class Mammalia; order Primates; family Pitheciidae; genus Cacajao; species Cacajao melanocephalus. The sequence continues at coordinate 36,827 of CAUYLG010026548.1, read as the reverse complement.
AAGATATGGAGGCAGAGGAGACTCAGGCAGTGTGGAAGAGCATGGCTTTGCACAAAGGACAGACTTGGCTTTGAGTTCCAACTCTACCACTTTTTATTTATTTATTTATTTATGTATTATACTTTAAGTTCTGGGGTACATGTGCAGATTGTGCAGGTTTGTTACATAGGTATACACGTGCCATGGTGGTTTGCTGCATCCATAGCCCCATCATCTACATTAGGGATTTCTCCTAATGCTATCCCTCCCCAATCCCCTCACCCCCCGCTATTCCTCTCCTAGACCCCCTCCCCACAAACCCCAGTGTGTGATGTTCCCCTCCCTTTGTCCGTGGGTTCTCATTGTTCAACATCCACTTATGAGTGAGAACATGCAGTGTTTGGTTTTCTGTTCATGTGTCAGTTTGCTGAGTGATCCAGCTGTACCACTGAAGCGTCTCACCCTGCGGAGCTCAGTTGCTTCATCCTGGATGTGAGAATGAACACTGGTATCTCGAGGCTGTGAAAGGATCGTATGTGGTCAAGTACTTGACAATTGTCCTGAACATAATACAGGCTTCATAAATGGTGGCATGTTGTTATTATTTTGATAATCATCTATGGTTTGGGTACAGACTTTTTAGACATCATAAAATTTAATAGTAGAGTTTTCATTTGCTTGGATATCTGTATTTCATTCACACAATTAGTTGGCATTTTAGTTGTTTGTTAGTTTTTAGTCATTGGCCTAGAAGGGAAATGGCTACAGTTCTCTTGTTCATCTCTAGTAAGGATTTGAAGTGGCTGGCTTGTCATTTATAAGATTTTAACAAGAAAATTTTTAAACATGCAAATACTTTAACCATTGTTCAGGCCTTTGGTTTTCATATTTATTTACAAGGTGATAGTTTGCTTATTGGAATGGATATTTTATGTGGGGTGGGGTGTGGAGATGTGTTCTGTTCTCGTGGCTAGAGTACTGAACTGAAATTTTAGAAAGAATTTGGATACACTTTTTAACCAAGTCAGGAATTTGTCCATAGCCTTAAGCAACCTGTTTTATTCTCCTTGCTTGTTTTCATTGTGCGTTTGCCATCTCCTTGACTCACAGTGGTCTTATAAGAATTAATGAAAATGTTTGCAACTAGTGTATTTTTTACCTTGGATGAAAAGAGCTGTTTGCAAACTGTAACTTACCCTACTTTTGTTAATGTGCAGCAGATTCTTAGCCCTCCCCATGTATCATAATCCTTGAGTGCATTTAACATGTTCAGATTCAAGAAATCACACCCCCCCCCACCCTAAGATTCTGATATTCTGATTTGCTTAGGACCCTAGCATTAGAGTGTGCACTCTTATCCTCTTTCTCTCCCCGCCTCCCTCCCTCCCTCCCACCACCCCTCAACCCTTTCCCTCTCCCTCTCTCTCTCTCTCTCTCTCTCTCTCTCTCTCTCGAATTCAGCTTCCTAGCTGGTTTTAACATGCCGTCAGGATCAAAAACCACGGGCATAAAGGATAAAGCCAACCTTTGCACTTGGTTCTTTCTCTTACATTGTGTCTGTTGGCCATTTTCTTGCTTATTTGATACAGGCAGATGTATTAGTTATTTATTGCCTCATTAACAAATTACCACAAACTTGGCAAGTTAAAACAACACATACTTCTTATTTTATACTTCTGAAGGCCAGAAGTCTAAAATGGTTTTACAGGGCTAAAGTCGGGTGTTTGGCGGGGCTGATTCCCTCTGCAGGCTCTGGAGGAGAATCTGAGTCTCACTCTGTTGCCCAGGCTGGAGTACAGTGGTGCCATCTCGGCTCACTGCAACTTCTGCCTCCTGGGTACAAGTGATTCTCATGCCTCAGCCTCCCTAGTAGCTGGGATAACAGGCATGTGCCACCATGCCCAGCTAATTTTTATATTTTTAGTAGAGATAGGGTTTCACCATGTTGCCCAGGCTGGTCTCAAACTCCTGGCCTCAGGTGATCCACTTGCCTTGGCCTCCCAAAGTACTGGGATTACAGGTGTGAGCCACTGTGCCTGACTTGTTTCCTTGCCTTTTCCAATTTCCAGAGGCTGCCTGCATTGCTTGGGTCATGGCCCCACATCATTCTGACCCCCACTTCTAACATCATATCTCCTCTATGCCTCTCATTCCTCTCTCTTATGAGGACCCATATAACTACACGGGCCCACCCAGGTAATCCAAGATACTCTCCCCATAGCAACACTTTTAATGTCATCACATCTACGGAGTCCCTTTTGCCAGGTAAAGTAGCATACTCACAGATTCTGGGGATCAGAACATAAACATATGGGAGGATGGGGGCATTATTCTGCCTCCCAGAGCAAGAATAAAATTGAAATCCCTACTCTTTCTCATTTGAGTACTGAAACCTCTGAGTCAGCCACAGCTTCCCCCCTCTACAGTTTCTGATAGGGAAGAGAGGAAGATTTTGCAAAGTCTCTAAGCGATAATACCATGTTCAGAATTTTAATTTTATGATTTCTTTAAAAGACTGCCAATTTTTAGATTTTCAGGTGCTTTAATAGCTTGTTTCAGAAGTGACTTGCATAACAGTTGGGTTTCATAGTGCTGAAATGGTGTATTGCTGAAGTCTCCCTCAGGTAGAGAACTTTTCTGCTACTAATACAGTGATTCTCAACAGGGAGTAAGTGTGGCTTATTCTTGATGTTTTTTTTTTCTTCCAACAAGAATTTTTTGACCACCAAGTGTGTGTTAGACCCCTATACACAAAAAGACCGGATTCCTAACCTCCAGGTCAAAGCCAAATAACTCATCTCTAGTGGCCAATATATTTGTATTTCAATATAATTGGTTTTCTTTGTAATCCTGTTTTTTACTATATGCATGTAAAAATGCCATTCTGAGAAGGGGTCCACAGGCTTCCCCAGAGTGCCGAAGGGGCCCTCCATGGCACAAAAATGGTTAGGGACCCCAAGGAGAGGCCAAAATATAGTATTATAATAAAAGGCTGGGTCTCACCACAAAGATGATCTCAAGACTCAAGATGCAAGAAGCTGCCCAAGGGAGAGGAGAGGCTCCTGGCAGTGGTTTCCAACTCTAGCTGCTTATTGGGATGATAGGTGATGCTCTCCTAAAAAGCATGAGCATCAGGGACCCACTCCTAGAGATTCTGATTTGATTGGCATGGGGACTCTGACATCTATCACAGAAGAAGTGATGTTGTGTTTGGTCTTGCAGGTGTGAGGTAGAGTGGGAAGACCTAAGGGAGCAGGACAGAAATCATGGACTCAGTAAAGGAGCTGTAAACTGCTCTATAGAGTTGGGACATAGATATGGTTAATAAGTCCCTTAGCCCTCCCTGTTCCTGCTCCAATTCTTCTGCTAAACACGGTCTGCTAAAGACTATCTGTGACCTTCGAGCAGGATAGAACCAAACTTAGACATTTGGCAGCACAACTAACCTTCCTTAGCCAGCCTATTTCCTAGTAGGGAAGCTAGGTCTCCAGTGAAGAATGTGGGCATGAGCCAGACTGCTTCAAAGCTAATCCCAGCTCTTCCACTCACTAGCTATGTGATCTTTGGAAATTTACTCAATCTCTCTGCCTTCATTTCCTCACTAGTAATAATACTTCCTGGATGGTACCAACAGGTGAATGGGATAGGTACTTCTGTTAACTCAGTTTACAGATGAGACTTATGTATGCCAAGTCACTTGCCCAGGACATTACAGCCAGTCAGTGTCCTCTAATATCCAGACAGAGGTGTCTGACATGCAGACAGTCGCTGGACTGATTAATACATGTGATAAAACTATGCTATAGACACAGTGGTGGTATGAAGTAAGTGTTCACTTCGTTTGAGTAGGTTAGAGGAGAATCTTGAGCTGGGTACTGAAAAATAATTAGAATTTGCCAGGAGGAGGTGGAAGGAGACATTCCAGGCAGAGGGAACAGTGTACATAAAATTACGGAGACGAGGAAGAGCAGTTTGCATTGGGGACCATATGGCCAGGGAGTAGGATGTGTTGAGGGAAGCCAGTGGTAAGAGGGAGGCTGTGGAGCAGTGTTTCTCCAGGGTTTTGCTGCATCAGATATATATTAGAAGCATTTGATGTGCAGATTCTGGGCTTCTCCCCAGGCATAATGAATCAAAATCACTGAGGTAATCTGCATTTTAAAGGAAGCAAGCCATATGAATGTATAAGAACTAAGGTTTGGTGAACCACAGACAAGGATGGAGGCAAAAAGTAGACCATAGCAGGCCTTGAGTGTGCTAAGGTGCTTGGATTTGGGCAGAGCCACAAATCTGCAGGTCAGATAGATCACTGGACACAGTATAGAAGATGGGATGTAAGAGGTTTGCCGGGGAGTGGTGTCTGGTGGTGGTGAGAACGCATTCTAGTAGGGAGATACTAGTTTTAAGAAAAAGTACTCCTGCACTAGACAAGGTGGGGGCAGTAGAAGAGAGAATGGCAGAAATACAAGCCACATAAAGCATGTCAAATCATCAGAAGCTAGGAGAAGAGGGAAGGGAAGCAGTGAGGAATCAGAGGAGTCTTGTTTGTTGGGCTGGCACAAAGTGACTGGTTGGAACTCACTGAGTATTTGACATGCTACTTGCAAGGGAGACCTGCCAGGGAGCAGTGATGATGCACCCAGCCTTCCCAGATTTCCCAGAGGAAAGCAGAGATGTAAAATGTGAACATAGTATGACTGGAGCAATGACATCTGCAGGTGACAGGGAGAAAGCCATCTGCTTAGCTAAAGCCCCCCTCTTCCTATGACACTTACTAGTTCATGATCATGATTATAAAAAAAATGTGGAGTTTTGATTTGAGACATAAGATGCAATGCAAAGAATTGAGAACCATTGTCTTACAGCAAAGTACTGACCTATTAAATATTTTGGTGACAGAGATACCTGACATTGACCATGGCGAAGTGAATGCCTTAAACAGTATCAAGGCAAAAATCATGAAAGGGAGGTAAAACTAAAACCATATACTCTGTATGATAGGAAGGGAAATGACTGAAATTGTCTGGACAAGCACCACAGTGTCTTACTTCCAGATGATGTCATTTAGTTAGAACAAGGACTTAACCAGCTACTGAATTATTCTAGTTTTCCATGACTAACTGACTTTTCCTGTTATGTTTGATCTTAGGCTTTCTGTTACCCAGGAGATCCACATCTCCATTGTTCAACCTCAAACATTTCACAATTATTTTTTACGTAAACAGCAGTTTTTTTGTTTTGTTTTGTTTTATTTTGTTTGTAAAATCCTCTAGATTAATAGAAGGCAATAGTACCACTCATTTCTGCAGCATACTGTTTATAGGTTGGTAAGGTTGTTGCATGCTTTTGAACCTGAATGTTTATTTTGTCCCTCTTGGTAACAGTATCTAGCACATCATTGTAAAACTTGATTTTATTGGATGTCCTTTAGTTTCTCTTAGGTTAAAATGTGGAACTTCTACAGTCACTTGTAATTTCCTCAGTCTTACCTTCGGATTCTCCCTCCAAAGGATTTTTCTTTCTTCTTTTTCATTTTTACTTTAAAATGAATTAAGCATAATACCAACTTCATGCAGTTTTTTATGGTGAAGAACACATTGGTAAGATACAAATTAGTACTGAAATGTTATTAGTCTAATTCTGTGCTGTATTTTGAAATAAATTCTTCTGGAGACAATGTAAATCTAACGATTAGAAAATGTCATTTACATTTCTCAAAAAGCAAAATTACAAGCAAATGTAAAGATCTTTGGTTTTTAATTGCAATTCTAGAATGAGGCAACGCCTCATTCTATAGAACAGAATGAGTATTCCAATAAGCTGAGCAGAGGAAGTTGACTTCATAGACAGGAAAGGGCTGAGAAAAGCAGGAAGAGGGAGCAGAAAATGGATTGTGTGTTTCCGTTACTTTCTTTGCAAAAGTTAAAGCAGAGGGGGCTTCCTGATCATGCCTCTAAAACTGGCCTGTTTGAGAATCTGGCTGTTACCTTTCTCTCCTGGTTTCTTGAAAGGTCAGGTGAACAACTCGGTTTCAACTTGGTGGCATGGAACTTCAGCATGAATAACTCTATTTTGGTTTTGGTCTGTTGGGCCTAGCACAGGAGCTTAGTTCAAATCAATGGCCTCCTATAGATTTTATTTAACAATTAGTATTACACAAACTGGAAAGTTGGCATTGCAGAATAAGAGCAGGTTTTGGAAACAGCTGGATTGGATCCTAATCTTTTCTGTTTCTCCTAGCTGTGTGACCTTGAGCAAATTACTTGACCTCTCTGTGCCTTAACTTTGACATCTGTAACACGGGAGTATTAATACTACCTAACTTCACAGGCTTTTTAGAAGGATTAAGTGGCAATGTGTGTACTCGGCTCACAATTAATGTTAGTTATTTTTCCTCATCTTTTTCTTCTTCATTATCATGATTTGCTTTGTTTTCATAACAGCCAAATAAGGCCAGGCACAGTGGCTCACGCCTGTAATCCCAGGACTTTGAGAGCCGAGGCAGGTGGATCACTTGAGGTCAGGAGTTCGAGACCAGCCTGGCCAACATGGTGAAACCCTGTCTCTACTAAAAATACAAAAATTAGTTAGTGTGGTGGCGCATGCTTATAATCCCAGCTACTCGGGAGGCTGAGGCATGAGAATTGCTTGAACCCAGGAGGCGGAGGTTGCAGCGAGCTGATATCTTGCCACTGCACTACAGCCTGGGTGACAGAGCAAGGCTCTGTCTTAAAAAAAAAACACACAAACACACAAACAAAACTAAAAACGGCCAAACACGACTGATTTTTCCAGAGGCCTGCTACAGTTTTCTATGCCTAGTTGGCTCTCAACACATTACTAAATCTGAGCTTTTAAATTAGAATAATCATGAGTTCAAACAGTGATTTTAAAATCGCTTCCTTATTTCTTGAGCTTTTGCTTTCCATGATAGTTGCAAAGCTCCTGGAATTTCCCACCAAGTCGTCTTTCACTTGGGGCCTTATGTATGCAAATGAGAGGAGCTGGGTAATAGAGGGAGAGGGAGACACTGGGCAGGGCAATTATTTGACCTACATTCCTTTACTCTGGAGTTCAAGAGGCTTTATTCCTATTTGTGTGCGCAGTCCTTTGTAACCGGTGGCAAATTCCATCTCCCCAGACATTCTTTCTTCCTGAGGTAACAGATGTGCGCGCCACTGGGGCCCTCAGACGCAGGTATGCTGCCTCAGCTTCTCTGTTAGAAAGGAAAGGCCAAGACCACTATGCAGCATAGTGGACGGAAGCAGACTGCAGGGTCCCTGGACTCGCATTGGAATCCTAACCCCAGGCAAACTACTTCACCTCGCTGAGCCTCAGCTTCTCTCTCATCTATGAGATAATGAAGTGGAGGATTGCAAAGATCCTGGCACTGAACCTCGCACAAAATAAAATATGTTTATCCAATAGAAGTCTCCTTGCTGCCACCTTGAGGAAGTGCCAGGGATACAGGTGACCAGGGACACAGGTGTCTTGTCACAAGACGGGCAAGCCTGCTGGCCAGCTGACGGATAATCCAACAGGTGTAAGCGTGGTAATAAGGGAATACAGGGTAGTGGTGAAGAAGAAATGGAAGACTTAAGCTGAGACCTGCTGAGTGAGTTAGGAGCTTGCCACACAGTCTGGTGGGTGTGCAAGAGAAAGCTGGGCACACAGAGGTTTTGTAAGGCTGCCTAGGACAGGACGGATGGGTTGGGACCAGATTAAAAGGACCTTCTCAGCCTCATTTTAAAATTTGGACTATATCCTAAGAATAGTGAGAAACTTATTACAGCATTTTAAGTGGAGAGATGATGCAACAGATTTGGATTCTAGAAAGATAACTCAAGGTAGAGATTAGATTTGAGGGGTACCTACACCAATGCCTGGGATCTAGTTCAGTTGGAACCCCCAGTTGAAGTCTTCCAGATGAGAGATGATGGAGAACTGATCTTGGAAAGAAAAGGCTTCCGGGAAGAAGAAAGTGGTGCTTTCATTCATTCACTTATTCCCTACATGTTAATTGAGTATCTATTATGTGCCATCCACTAACTTCCAAGGATATGATAGTGAACAAAACAAAGTCCTTACCTCAGTGGAGCTACATTCAGCATAAAACACAGATGAGTTGGTGGGGCATGGTGGCTCATGCCTGTAATTCAAGCACTTTGGGAGGCCAAGGCGGGTGGATCATGAGGTCAGGAGTTTGAGACCAGCCTGACCAAGATGGTGAAACCTTGTCTCTACTAAAAATATGAAAAATTAGCCAGATGTGGCGGCGGGTACCCGTAATCCCAGCTACTTGGGAGGCTGAGGCAGAGAATTGCTTGAACCCGGGAGACGGAGGTTGCAGTGAGCCAGGATCACGCCACTGCGTTCCAGCCTGGCGACAGAGGGAGACTGTCAAAAAAAAAACAAAAAAAAAAACAGATGAGTCTATGAGTGCATGAATATAAGCAAAACACAGGTAACACTGATTTTATGACCAAGCTGATACCCACCTCCCCGATCCCACCTTTAGAAGGAGAAGTCAAGTGTAATTGAGCGGGTGTTAATCAAGTCTGCTTCTCCAGTGCATTTCTCTGACCAGGATAATGTCAGAGATATGCCCAGAGAAATGCACTGGAGAAGTAGACTTGATTAACCTGTTCCAGGAGCCCTTTCTGGGGCTGCCCCTCCCTCACTACAGGAAGGGAACCGATTCAAAGCCAGGGCCACAAACTCAGACACCTAAAGGGGCAGAATATCGTTAAGAGCTTTGTGTTACACAGATGGTGTCTGACACGAGAAGGTGAACTTTGCAACAAGGTTGTTGGGTCTGAGGAACACTGACCTCAATAGTAATTGCTGCTCTGTGGCTGCATGGCAGTGGTTCTCCACATGTGTTCTTTACTGACTGGTGGCCCATAAGGGTCCCGGGGACATAAGGAAAAGGTAACCAAGCCAGATCTTTCTTTCGTTGTTAAGGGCCCATGACCTGCAGTTTCACTGACTTTCATTTATATACAGGGCAGAGGTATGTGTGCAAGCTCAGATACCTTAAATTCATATGCCTTTAATACAGTCCAGACAGATTTCTAAATGAGGGATGCTTCCCCGCAAATGGAGAGTGAAAGTGGGCCAGCCTAAAAGGACCTCAATAGCAGTGTGCATGGCCAGCTGTTTGTGGCTGCACCAAAAATTCAGGTCACAGGATTTCTATGTGAAAATTTCTATATTTAAATATTGGCAACTAAGTCTCTCTGTGTGTGTGTGTGTGTGTGTGTGTGTGTGTGTGTGTGTGTGTGTGTGTGTGTTTAACATGCAGTTTTTAATCATCTGTGGACCGAATTCTTCCTTTATCCTTTCCAAGGCTGCTCTGTAAAAACCTCCACTGCTGGCGTCTGCTTTTCTTCCTTTTCATTCCCCAATCCTGGGTCCTTTAGTCCCTCATTAAGTCAGATTGGAGTGACTCAAATTTAGCCAAAATCTTCTTGAATTTATGGAAAAGCTATATACAAAAGTAAGTTTCTGTATACAAGGATTTTATATCAGGAAGAATTTTCAGTTGGGGATGGTCACAGTTACTATAACTAAGATACTGTTGTAAATGTGGTTTCTCTAAGGAGAGAAATTTCTGATTTCTAATCAATTTGCAAACCTGTGTTCTGGAACATACACATTTGTTTGTAAGAAGAGAGAAAGTACATGCAGATGCATTAAATCCATACTTATACCCAGTACATATGAGTACATAACATATTTTTCTTAGGAATTATCAGATATTTTTTCCTGGATCAAATAATGAAGACCATTTAAAGTAGAAAAGAGAGAAAACCTGTCTATTCTTCATGGACATTTTGTTGTCACTTTTACGGTAAACAGTTCCATAAGCATGTGCCTCTATTTTGGCATTATATAATTTTACATTACATCTTAAATTAAATACAAGTTTTGAAAAGGAAAAACAATTTAATCTCCTGTTATAATCAAAATCTTTTGCTTTCTAAAAATCAGGATTTTTTTTTAAAGGGGGTTTTCTGTTCAATCAATAATAATTCTATATTTCTGTGTGCCTTACAATTTTGTAAAATTCTCTTACACACAGTATCCTTATAATCACTTTTGCATTCTATTTATATCCTTAAAAACATCCCTAGGAGGTAGAAAAAAACCCAGATTTTAATGAAATAATAAAAACAAAGAACTTGATGCAGCCCTCAACATCTGCTAGCCATACAATGTATTTACAGTTGCTATTACTACAATTAATAATGTCACTATTGTTGTTATAAGCCTGATTGACAGTGGAAGAAACTAAGTCTTAAGGAAATTAAGACCACTATGGTTATAAAATTAGTAAATTTTAGAGATGAAAACTTACTAAATCATAGATCTATGAACTTAAAATCCATAACTCTTCATTTATACCAATAAAAAACAAAAGAACAAACAAAGAGGGCCTTTTGTTATCATCACACCTTTGTGTGCTGGGTGCATTGCCCATATTAGCTTATTTATTTATTTTTATTTTTGGCAGGTACCGTATGAGGTTTCATTTTATAGATAAAGAAACTGAAAAAGGTTAAGTCACTTACCAAGGTCACATTGCAAGTAAGTGGCAAAGCCAAAAAAAATGCTTGTATGTCTGACTGCCAAGGTTCCTGATCTCCTTCTAGAGTACATTGTATGTAATTGATGGTTGCAAGTAACAAGTATTTTATTTTTAATTGATAGTAGGCATTTAAGAGGGTTGTGTCACTTGCAACTAGAGCAAATTTTCTTCATTTCATAAAATAGCCAGCTAAAATAGAATAAAGTAGTCATCTTTAATGTGTAGGGTTTTCTGTAAAACAAACAAAAGGGTTTTGTGCCTGGTTTAAAAAAATATATATTTCTTTCCATGTCTGAGATGTGACCTTTCTGATGTTATACTGTGGGTGGAATTCATTCTGGAGAATGTGAGTGGGATCTTGGGAATATGATGGGAATGACTGATGAATCCACACTCCATTTATAAGTGGCTTGTCATGTTGAAAACAGTACAAGATGAACAGAGAAAACATAAACAATGAATTTAGTAAAGTATCAGTTTGGATTAGGTTTAGTTGTAAGTGATAGAAAACCTAAAATGCCAGGATTTCAGAAAGGATAGGATTTTATTTCTCATGCATATAAAAGAAGTGTGGAGGTCAGGGAGTCTAAGGCAGGTTCAAGATGACTGAAGGTTTTTTTTCATTTTATTTATTTATTTATTTATTTTAAATCCTACTCATCCTCACTACATGGCCTTCTGCCTCATGGTCCAAATTGGCTTCTTAAACAACTGCTATTGTGTTATAATTAACTGTAGGAAGGAGAAAGGGAAGAAGAAGAACACATCTCCCGTCCTTTAAAGACACTTCCCAGAAGTTATCTATAACACCTCTGCTTAAATCCAGTTAGCCAGAATTTAGTCACATCATTGTGACACCACATACATGCTGCAAGAGAGGCTGGAGAATGTATTCTTATCCTAAGCATCCATATGCCGAGCTAAAAGGTGTGTGTGTCTGTCTGTCTGTCTGTCTGTGTGTTGCAAAGGGCGGGGGGAGTTCTGTCAATAAGGAAAAAGGAGGAAACATATTGGGAAAAAACTAATAAAGTCTCCCATAGAAAGAATCAATGACAACAAGTTAACCATGCAGCATAGAAAGATTACCTCCATTCCAGCCTCTGTCCCAGAATACCTACCAAGTCCTTTGCCTAGGACAGGAATCCTAGAACAGAAGTGTGGGTGTAAGTTCTAAACTTTTCCTCTGAGCACCTGTTTTCGAGTGAATGATAAAAATTGTTAGGAGCCCACATCTTTAAAAAGAAAGGCAAAGAAAGGCCAGGTGCGGTGGCTCATGCCTGTAATCCCAGCACTTTGGGAGGCCGAGGCGGGTGGATCACAACGTCAGGAGTTCGAGACTAGCCCGGCCAATATGGTGAAACCCGTCTCTACTAAAAATACAAAAATTACCTGGGAGTGGTGGCGGGCGCCTGTAATCCCAGCTATTCGGGAGGCTGAGGCAGGAGAATCACTTGAAACCGGAAGGTGGAGGCTACAGTGAGCCAAGATTGTGCCACTGCGCTTCAGCCTGGAAGATAGAGGGAGACTCTGTCTCAAAAAAAAAGAAAAAAGGCAAAGATAACCATAACCTTTATTTTTTGAGCAGCTCCTTTGTATACTACTTCACTACAAATAAGACCTACCTAAGGAATTAGATCATTAATAAGTAAGTCCAAATCTGCAGTTACTTCAGAAGCTTATGACTTCCATTAGAAAGTCTGAATTCCCTAACACAGATAAAGACCTTGCATGTGGGGCATGAATTTTGAAGATCTTGTACTGCTTTCATCAGCATGCACACAGGGAACTATATGTATACATTGGGAATATTTAGGGAGCTGACTACTTTTCTTTCTGTCACAGTGTTCCTTCCTCCAGAGGAGTACTGAAATAATAATTCTAGCAACTATTTTTTAAATACCAAACCAATTACATGTATATTTTACTTAAGCTTCAGAGCAACCTGAATGATAGGCTTTATCCATTCCCTTTTACAGATGTAGAAACTCAGAAACAAAGTCACACAACTAGTAAGGAGATGTGCCAAGATTTAAACTTGGACTCTCAAATCCACACCCTGTATCACGATAGCCTCACACCTTTGAAAAATAGTACAATGACCCCTTTGATGTTTTGTTTTTGTATAATGACCTAAGGAAAGTAGAGAGGTAGAGTCAACTTTCCCTGGTCCCTGCAGTTGTAATAGGGCTCTCTTCACCTCTCAATGATTCTTTACTGAGTTACAGGTAAAACCCCACAATAAACTATAGGAAATCCCACTCTTTTAGAGCTCTGAGGATTTTAGAGACTGGTTTGGGCTGAGCAGATGAGAGAGATTGGTAGCAGAGAGCTGGAACTGGAGGCCTGTTTTCTCTGCCAGTTCATTACTTTCAAAGATCTGTGGCAGGGAACCTCCTTGTCCTCCCAGTGTAGGGAAATATAATTGTAATCAATACATTTCCAAAAAATATATCTCCACTAAGGACATGGCAAGGAAATGGAACAAATTAATAAAAAGGACTTCTCAGCCAACTGGAAAACAGGCAGGTTGTGGGTATACAATGTCTTCCTCGCCCAGTTTTTCTTCCCCAGTTAAGCATTCTGGGTCCCTTCCCTCTCATTTATTTGCTGCTTGGTGTCTGCAGGGTAGAGTAAGCTGGCATAAAGTTTAGTAAGTAGTAGCTTGCAGATCACTTGCTACCACATTTTCCAAAGCTTGCTGGTAGTTGCTGCTTTTGTTCCCTCAGTGTATACTTGGGATGCCTTTAATGAGATGAAAATCCTGGAAAACCAAACTAACCTGGCTTCACAGTGATGAGATTGGTTGGCTCCTGCAGCGGGAAGATCTGGTTAGGAAAGGCTTCAGAATGTGTTTGTTTCATTGACCCAATGGGGCATCACCAGTAACCCTACTATTTTTTGTTGTTGTTGTTTAAACCTCTCTGCTCTGTTTTTTGCAGTCAGTTTCATTTATAGCTGTCCCTACACACTTTCCGGTTGCCAAATGACTGTCTGCATTTCCTCTTCAGGGCTTTGAGTTTCTTCATCACTATCTAGGGAGAGAGAGAAAAAGAAATGGTCACTCCCCGGAAGTCTCTCAGAAGAGCCAGGAACTATTTTCCCAGTCATCCTCAGCAGATTTCTCCTCGATCTCATTGGCTCAAATAGTGTCTTGTTTTTATCCTTGAACCCATATGTGAAGCCAGGGGATGGGATAATGCGCCACAAACCCCACCACCTGATCAGCTTCCCCCTAGCACCTGGGCTTTGCAGGAGGAATTGAGGGTGCTCAAATAAAAGCTAAGGTAGTTACTAAAAGAAGGAGAGTGGGGTTGGAAGAGCAACTACAGTGCCTATTAGACTCCTCCTGTTATGAGCATCAGCTCCAACCCACTGCTAGCAGCACCCAAGGAATGGGGCTCTTAGCTGGACTCACAACTCCCGGAAGCTGCTGACCCCTAGTGTCTGAGTAAAGCATTGGCTCTAGAATCCAGAGGCATGGGTTTACCTCTCTTAAGAATCACAGTGGCTATGCCACCTTCTCACACACAAGGAGGTTGTAAGCAAATTAAAACTTCTATAAGTACTTTAATGAATAAGTGAGTTTAATTGAAAGTCTTCCAGCTGGGTGCGGTGGCTCACGCCTGTAATCCCAGCACTTTGGGAGGCTGAGGCGGGTGGATCGCAAGGTCAAGAGATTGAGACCATCCTGGCCAACATAGAGAAACCCTGTCCCTACTGAAAAATACAAAAATTTGCTGGGCATGGTGGCGCATGCCTGTAGTCCCAGCTACTCAGGAGGCTGAGGCAGGAGAATTGCTTGAACCCGGGAGGCGGAGGTTGCAGTGAGCCGAGATCGAGCCACTGTACTCCAGCATGGTGCCTGGTGACGAAATGAGACTTTGTCTTTAAAAAAAAAAAAAGTCTTCCAAAGACACTCTAAGACTTAGGCTTCCCTGACCTTGCTGACCAGCAACCTCAAAACACTCTGTAGTTCTTTTCGCACCTGTAAATTATCATCCACAGTGTTCTTTCTCTCTAGACAGAGGGTGTGCTTTTTGAGGGTGGAGCCTGAGTGCAAAACACCCAGCTCCTCAACTTGAGCTCCTGCATGCTTAGTGGACACTTGTATGAGCAAACGAAAGACCCAGCTGTTGTTCAGCTCTCCTCTCCTCTCTCTTCCATAGCCAGTGCTTTCTCTTATAAATATCAGCTCTACCAGCCTAATTGTACTCCTTTTGTTTTTTTGTTTGAGACGGAGTCTCACTCTGTTGCCAGGCTGGAGTGCACTGTAGCGATCTCAGCTCACCGCAACCTCCAGCTCCAGGATTCAAGCGATTCTCCTGCCTCAGCCTCTCGAGCAGCTGGGATTACAGGTGTGCGCTACCACACCCAGCTAATTTTTGTATTTTTGGTAGAGCTGGAGTTTCACCATGTTGGACAGGATGGTGTTGATCTCCTGACCTTGTGATCCACCCGCCTTGGCCTCCCAAAGTGCTGGGATTACAGGCATAAGCCACCGTGTCCAGCCTAATTTTTGTATTTTTAGTAGAGATGGGGTTTCACCATGTTGGCCAGGCTGGTCTCGGACTCCTGACCTCAGGTAATCTGCCCACCTCAGCCTCCCAAAGTGCTGGGATGACAGGTGTGAGCCACTGTGCCCAGCCAACTGTACTCCTAATAAGACAACTAAGCAATCAATTTTGTTTTGAAACTGCATGTTATACAAATGGGAAAACATTCCAACAACCCAAAACACACATCTCAGCAGCTGCTTTCGTGTTGTGGAACACCCACTATCTGGTCAGCAGAGAGAGCAGAATCTTTTTATTACAGGCATATCAACATTGCTACTGTGAGTTCTTTGAGCAGTAGGCAACGCTGTGTTAGAAGGGGTTCTTCACTGGTCTGTGCATGTTGGGTAGCGAGACTTTTTGGGTGAGGAATAGAAAGGAAAAGCAACCTGTGAAATGCTATGCAATTGCTGAGGAGTGATTTACTTCCCATTATGTGGTCACTTTTAAAATAGGTGTCATGTGATACTGAGAAAAATGTATGTTTTGTGGATTTGGCTGCTTGTTTGTTACTTTCATCCCTTATTCCTTCCTGTCTCCATTGTTAAGCACAATTATTGGCATAAAAGAGGTTTTTAATACCCATTTTTAGACTGCATTCTAGCCTGGGCGATAGAACAAGAATCCCGTTCTCTCTCCTTCTTTCTCTTCCTCTTTCTTTCTCTCTTACATTCTTTTTTTTCTTTCTTTCACTCTCACTTTCTTTCCTCTCTTTTTCTTTAAAAAAAAAAAAGATTTTATACAACACTACATAAAAGCCTTCTACCTCTTATGAAAAAAAAAATGTCTAGTTACCTGATCTATTCTCACAGATTTCCTCAATCTCAGAGAATCAGAGAGGAGAAGAGGCCATCATTCATTCATTCATTCATTCAACAAACACTTATTGAGAGCCTACTACGTGGCTGTGCCAGGCATTGTAATAGCTCAGTGTGTCAGCCCAAGTCCCTGCCCTAACTGAGCTTACATTTGATGGGCATTTAGTGATTGCAAAGTACTACAGACTGAATTGTATCCACCTCCAACTCCAAATTCGTATGTTGAAGCCATAACCCCCAATGTAACTATATGTTGAGACAGGGCCTTTAGGTAGGTAATTAATGCTAAATGGTGTCATAAGGGTGAGCCCTTAACCCAGTAGAAGTGGTACCCTTATAAGGAGGGGAAAAGATGCCAGAGACTGCTCTTTATACTTACACATGCACACACACGCACATGCACACACACATGCACGCACACACACACACACACACACACAAAAGGCCACGTGAGGAAACAGCTAGGAGGCAGCCTCTGGAAAGCCAAAAAGATGGGCCTCACTGGAGCATCACCCTGAAGGCACCGTGATGTTAGACTTCTCACCTCCAGAACTGCAAGAAAGTAAATTTTTGTCTTGCAAAATACCTAAACTGTGGTATTTTGTTATGAAAGCTTGAGTAGGTTAATGTAAGAAATGTCAATGGTTAATGTAAGATCAGAGAGGAGAAAGGAAAGAAAGGAAATTGCTCAGAGAACAAGAACATTGAATGATTGTGATAATTATTTTAAAAGTCATTTTACAAGATCCCTCATTCTTTATGGATTCCAATAGAGGAAAATCTACAACTTCTCTTGATATTCCCCTTGATTCTCTGGCTTCCTCAGCACCATCTACAGCCTTCTGCTTAGTTATGTCTAATGTTTATCTGCCTCCGGAGGCTCATATACCACTCCCATAGGAAGTCTCGGCCTTGTTCAGACACCAGCTGCTGCTGCTCAGAGGCTGCTCTAAATATAACTGCATTCCTCTCAGGGTTTTCTCATTTCTCTGGTGAATAAAATGCTTCGATTCTCAGTTCTGGTTTTAATTGGCCAACAAGGTAATTTATTTCCAAATATAAGCATCTCCCTTCTGTATTTCTGAATCACAAAAGAGAGTCTGCTCTCCTTTGACTCTTGAATTAGGTAAGCATATACCGCAGCTAATGGCCACATGGGCCTATCCCCTGCTCCCCCAACTAAACTCTGGGTGTTTATATATGTTATCTATTACCATTTAATAAATTACCACAAGTGCAATGGTTTCAACAACACACATTTATTATCTCCACATCTGTGTGTCAGGAAACCAGCTTAGCTGGTCCCCTACTTCAGGGTCTTCCACAAGGATATAATCATATTGGTGACCAGAGCTAGGGTCTCATCTGAAAACTCAACTGGGGAAGGATCCACTTCCAAGCTCACTCAGGTTGTTGTCAGAATCCTGTTCTTCAAAGGCTGCTGGACTGAGAGCCTCAGTTCCTTGCTAGCTGTTGGCCAGCAGCCACCCTAAGATCCTTGCTACATGAACCTCTTCTTGCTACATGGGCTCTTGAACATGGCTCTTTCCTTCACCAAAGCATGAAAGCCAAGAAGACAAACAGAGAAAACCTGCTAATGAGACAGAGGTTACATGTTTGTAACTTAATTGTGGAAATGATAGCTCATCACCTTTGTTATCATATTAATCAGAAGCAAGTCATAGGTCCAGACCACTCAAGAGAGAGTAGGTTCACATGCAAGGAGGCAGGCATAATCAGGGATATCAGGAGGCAGGCATCATCGGGGATGTCTCAGAAACTTCCTCCCCCAGTGTTGGTGAACAGAAAAGAAGCCACTTGGGTCCATGACTCATCCCTACAACTCTTCTGCTTACTTTCTTATTTCTTAAGAAAAGAAAGCCTTAGGAAGGTGATATTGGTTTGGTTGTGATCATCATTCTCATAGACATCATAGGTCAATTCTACAAAATTTCTCCTGTACTCCAGACACCTCTTACCATCAGCCACTTGGATGACAAATAGACACCTACCTGACATGGGATGTACATAATGTTTGCCAAAAACTACTCTTCCTCTCTCAGGGAATAAGCCATACTATCCGAATTTCTCAAGCCATAAACTAAGTTACCCTGACTCCTTCCTCTCCATCATTCTGCCTTTATGGAGTAAAATACTAGGAAAGTATTTCCAAAGAAGTATAAATTACATGGAAGGAAATCTACAAATGAGGGTAGCTATTTGGTCATGATGGAGATAGGGCAATGCAACAAGGGAATTCCCATGTTATTTGGGTAAATTAATTGGAATCTCTAAGATAGAGTTTTCTCAGCTCAGATGGAGGAATAATAATAGTAGATATAAATCAAGGTGAGGATCAGAGGAAATTATATCTGTGAAATGCATATGTATCTTACACCCTACAAACCCTCCATATATGTCAGCTACCATACCAGCTGTTAGAGAACCACATTGTGGCTATCATGATTTGCCCATTAACTCAATAGTGCCCTCTCTTACAGCCTCCACTTCAGAGATCCCACTTGTCTACATTTCTCCTGGCTGGGGCTTCCGAGGGGACAGAGTTCTTGAAAAGCTTTGGTGTTCTGATGAGAACGTCTTTCTTTCTTGAACAAAGATTCAGTTTCTGTAGTGTCAGCAACCATCTATGTCCGTAAGATAGCAACCACTTAGTCAAACACAAACGCACTAGGGATGGTGGAGTGGGGGAGAGTGGAATCCCTGAGGATTCTGTCAAACAGCAGAACCAATGCCAGCATCTAGCTACTTGCAGGCTCCTTGTTACCTAAGAAAATGAAACCTTTCCACATTTAAGCTGCTGTTGATCAGGAATCCTGTTATTTGCAGCTGAAAGCACTCCTAACAGATATATTTGTGAATAGCCTAGAAATCAAATATCTAAAACTTGAAGGCCATAAATTTTGGCCAAGGTCATAACCTCTATCAACTCAAAGTCTGAAATCCTGTCCCTTTCCACACTGGATAACATTTTATATAGTATAAATTAAAAAACATTGTGTGGTCTAATGGTTTGTTTGTTCTTATTAATATATTATGTTGACTTAACAACTGTATCCCTAACAGTGAAAACAGCCCCACATATTCAAAGCACCAATATTATGTCAAAGAAGTCGTAGGGAAGAGAGAAAAGGTATGAATACTAAAAAGAGGCAGAACTTCAGAAAGAGACAACAAACAAGAGGAAGGAGAAAAATATAAAGACATAACCATATACAGCAGCCCTTGGTCTCCAAAGTTTTATTTTGTATTTTTATTTTCAGGTTTTTTTTTTAATTATACCTTAAATTCTGGGGTACATGTGCAGAACATGCAGACCTATTCCATAGGTATACATGTGCCATGGTGGTTTACTGCATCCATCCCCTTGTCATCTACATTAGATATTTCTCCTAATGTTAACCCTCCCAAATCCCCCACCCTCACTATCCCTTCTCTAGTCCCCCACCCAACAGACCCGGATGGGTGATGTTCCTCTCCCTGTGTCCATGTGTTCTCATTGTTCAACACCCACCTGTGAGAATATGCAGTGTTTTGTTTTCTGTTCTTGTGTCAGTCTGCTGAGAATGATGGTTTCCAGCTTTATCCATGTCCCTGCAAAGGACATGAACTCATCCTTCTTTATGGTTGTAGAGTAATCCATGGTATATATATGTGCCACATTTTCTTTATCTAGTCTATCATTGATGGGTATTTGGGTTGCTTCCAAGTCTTTGCTATTGTAAACAGTGCCATAATAAATATATGTGTGCATGTGTCTTTATAACTGAACGTTTTATAATCCTTTGGGTATATACCCAGTAATAGGATTGCTGGGTCAAATGATATTTCTATTTCTAGATCCTAGAGGAATCACCACACTGTCTTCCTCAATGGTTGAACTAATTTACATTCCACCAATAGCGTAAAAGCATTCCTGTTTCTCCACATCCTCTCTAGCATCTGTTGTCTCCTGATTTTTTAATGATTGCCAGTGTAACTGGCATGAGATGGTATCTGAATGTGGTTTTGATTTCCATTTCTCTAATGACTAGTGATGAGTTTTTTTTTTTTAATGTTTTTGGCTGCATAAATGTCTTCTTTTGAGAAGTGTCTCTTCATATGCTTTGCTCACTTTTTGATGGAGTTTTTTCTAGTAAATTTGTTCTTTGTAGATTCTGGATATTAGCCCTTTGTCAGATGGGTAGATCGCAAAAATTTTTCCCATTCTGTTGGTTGCCAGTTCACTCTAATGATAGTTTCTTTTGCTGTGCAGAAGCTCTTAAGTTTAATTAGATCCCATTTGTCTATTTGTCTTTTGTTGCCATTGCTTTTGGTGTTTTAGTCATGAAGTCCTTGCCTATGCCTATGTCCTGAATGGTATTGCCTAGGTTTTCTTCTAGGGTTATGGTGTTAGGTCTTATGTTTAAATCTTTAATTCATCTGGAGACAATTTTTGGATAAGGTGTAAGGAAAGGATCCAAATTCAGCTTTCTGCATATGGCCAGCCAGTTTTCCCAATATCATTTATTAAATGGGAAATCCTTTCCCCATTGCTTGTTTTTGTCAGGCTTGTCAAAGATCAGATAGCTGTAGATGTGTGGCATTGCTTCTGAGGCCTCTGTTTTGTTCCATTGGTCTATATCTCTGTTTTGGTACCAGTACCATGCTGTTTTGATTACTGTAGCCTTGTAGTATAGTTTGAAGTCAGGTAGCATGATGACTCCAGCTTTGTTCTTTTTGCTTAACATTGTCTTTGCTATGTGGGCTGTTTTTTCATTCCAAATGAAGTTTAAGGTGTTTTTTTCCAATTCTGTGAAGAAAGTCAGTGGTAGCTTAATGGGGATAGCACTGAATCTATAAATTACTTTGGGCAGTGTGGCCATTTTCACGAATTGATTCTTTCTAACCATGAGCATGTTTTTCCATCTGTTTGTATCCTCTCTTATTTCCTTGAGCAGTGGTTTGTAGTTCTCCTTGAAGAGGTCCTTCACATCCATTGTTAATTGTATTCCTAGGTATTTTATTCTCTTTGTAACAATTGTGAATGGGAGTTCACTCATGATTTGGCTGTTTGTCTGTTATTGTTGTATAGGAATGCTTGTGATTTCTGCACATTGATTTTGTATCCTGAGACTTTGCTGAAGTTGCTTATCAGTTTCAGTAGATTTTGGGCTGAGATGATGGGGTCTTCTAAATATACAATCATGTTGACTTTTGGATGGCGTCTGAGTGGACATCCTTTCTGTGAATGTTGAAGCTATTTCTGTTTTTCAGTTTTTCTTCCAACAAGCCCCACTGATGCAGGTCTGCTGGAGGTGCACTCCAGACTCTGCTTGCCTGGGAATCATTCACAGGGGCTGCAGAACAGCCAGGATTACTGCCTGTTCCTTCCTCTGGAAGCTTCATCCCAGAAGGGTATCCGCCAGATGTCAGCCAGAGCTTTCCTGTACGAGGTGTCTGTCAGATTAAATGGGGGTCAAAGAGCCACTTGAGCATTCAGTCTGTCCCTTATCAGAGCTCAAGTGTTGTGCTGGGAGCTCTCTTGGTCCTTTCAGAGCTGCTGGGCAGAGACATTTAAGTCTGCTGATGTGGGACCCACACTGCCCCTTTTCCCAGGTGCTCTGTCCCAGGAAGGTGGGGGCTTTATAAGTCCCTGACAGGCTGCTGCCTTTTTTCAGAGATGCCCTGCCCAACAAGAAGGGAGTCTAGTCACAGTCTGCCCATAGAAGCTTTGCTGAACTACTGTGGGCTCTGCCCAGTTGCATTGTAAACTTCCCTGTGACTTTGTTTACACAGGCGAGTTTAGAACTGCCTGCCTGAGCCTCAGTAATGGCAGATGTCCCTCCCCTGACCAAGCTGAAATGTCCCAGGTCAAGCCCAGACTGCTGTTCTGGCTGCAATAATTTCAAACCAGTGGGTCTTAGCTTGCTGGTTTTCATGGGAGTGGGGCCCATCAAGCCAGATTAGTTGGCTCCCTGGCTTCAGTCCCCTTTTTTTCAGGGGAATGAGTGGTTCTGTCTTGCTGGCATTTCAGGTACCATTGGGGTATGAGAAAGATAGACAGGAGAAAAAAAAAAAAAAAAAACAACCACTGCTGTGGCTACCGGCCATCCAGTTTTGTGCTGGAAACCCAGGGCACTGGTGTTATAGGCACCAGAGGGAATCTCCTGGTCTCCAGGTTGTGAAGACTGTGGGAAGAGTGCAGTATCTGAGCTAGAGTGCCTGAGTGTCCAGAAAAATCCCTAATGGCTTCCCTTGGCTAGGAGAGGGAGTCCTCTAGTCCCCTTGCACTTCCCAAGTGAGGCAACGCCCCACCCTGTTTTGGTTTGCCCTCCTTGGGCTACTCCCACTGTCTAACCAGTCCCATTGAGATAAACTTGGTACCTCACTTGGAAATGTGAAGATCACTTGCCTTCTGGATTGCTCTCACTGGGAACTGCAGATTGGAGCTGTTCCTATTCGGCCATCTTGGCAGAAGTCTCCTGTATTTTTATTTTTAGAAATGGGGGTCTCACTCTGTTGCTCAAACTGGAGTGCAGTGGTGTGATCATAGCTTACTGCAGCACCAACCTCCTGGGCTCAAGTGATCCTTCAACCTCCTGAGTAGCTGAAATTACAGGCACAAGCCACTGCACTAACTAGATTTTATTTTTTTTAAATAGAGATGGGGTCTGGCCATGTTGCTCAGGCTGGTTTCAAACTCCTGGTCTCAAACAGTCTTCCCGTCTTGGTCTCCTAAAATGCTGGGATTATGGGTATGAGCCATCTTGCCCAGGCTAAAGTTCTTACCATATTGATCTTAGACATTGCCTAATATGTAAAAAAAAGTATGTTTTTCTCCTTCCTCTTTTGTTTGCGTCTCTTCTCTTTTTAGTATTCATACCTCTTTTAGTTCTGCCTCTTTTTAGTATTCATACCTTTCCTCTTCTCCTTACTACTTCTTTGACATAATATTGGTGCCTTGAATATGTGGGGCTGTTTTCACTGTTAGGTATACAGTATTTAAGTAAACACAATAAATTAATAAGAAGAACAAACAGAACATTAGAGAGGTCACACAATTTTTCTGAATTTATGCTATATAAAGTTACCCAGTGTGGAACATACATTTATTACGCGACTTTTTCCCACATTCTGTCTCAAGAATTCTCAAGAGGGATATTTCAGGATCATAAGAGACACATATATAGACATCAGACAAGCAATATACAAAGTAGATAAGTGTCCATCTGGTGTAAGTTAAAGGCCCAGTAAAGACTTTCTTTCTACAAAATATCTGGTCTGTACTCTGCCTGTAAGTGCTAATACCTGGCTAAAAATGTTATCTTGAAACTTACTAATGTGCAGATGATACAGCAATGGACTGACCCTAGAACTACAATGGCCACTAGCCACCTGTAGCTATTAGCCACTTGAAATATAGCCAGTGGCATATTGAAGTTAAGGGGCCAGTATCTCAATCAAATGAACACCTCAGCAGAGTGTTATAAACAATCAGATTAACAGCCCAGTACAAGAATTACAATTCCATAAGTAGTAGATTTAAATGTTCACTAGTCCCAAGTTGTGGGTCAGCAAAAACATTTGCCTGTGAATTGTTTAGGGGGCAAAGAGCCATTACATTGCTTGATGGTTTCTGTGTGGGTTTCTTTTAAATTTATTCCTATTTGAGAGTAGCAAAAAAGGCATTTTCCAGATGAAAATTTTATGTTTTAAAACACTCTGTAAGCCAAAGCCAAAACCTTCTACCTTTTTTTAATTAAAAAAAACCAAAAAGACATATACTTGAGTCTAGAATACTAGTAAAATTTGAAAGATGTTCAACTCTAACAAATGCTCTAAGTATAGTGATCTCCTACCAACAGGGCTTCTTCGTCTCTTGGTAGCAGAAGCTGAGCTATTCCAGAACCTTCAGGTCTTCAGCCAGCTCAGTCAGCATAAAAGAAAGGCAAATACTCACACAAACACTAAACTCTGAATGCAAAAAGAAAGTCTGAATGCAAAAACAAAGAGTCCTTTTCTCCCCCAAATTAGCTGGTGAAGAGCCAATAGGAAGATCCTCTAGAGAACTATCTGTGTGTGAATTAGAAATTTGGAATTTCAGAGAAGCCCTCCATAGAGGAACAGACAGCTGAGAATACACCTCCCTTGCACGTGGACAGCATCCCAGTAGACAGAACCAAGAGTCAGAAGATAGAATGCCGTGGTAGCTAAATGTTGCTAAGGAAACTCTCCTACCTCAAGAGGAAAGTGTTCCCTTACTTGTGTGCTTCCTTGTGTTCTTACCCAACTTGGGTAAGAACTTATCCTGGGGAAAGGTGGCCTGTTTCCTTGGCAGTGCCTCTACCTGCTTCCTCACAGAAGAACACTGACTCACTTGGTAAGAAAGACAGTGTGATACCCCTGATGCTGGCAAAGCTGTTCACTGGAAGAGTGCAGTCAACTCTTGAATTTAGTAGGTTCCAGTGCTTGACTTTGGGATTTGGCCAGAACGATATGTTCCAGTTCCATCTCCCTCCTACTGTCTGTGAATGGGTCACTTTATTTGCTACCATGGAAGACCCAATTGCTTCCTTTTCCCAAAACTGTTACACCTTATTTTTTCCTTGCTTGCAGAGTAGCATAGAGGCTAAAATTGCCAGATAGTTATTTCCTAAGTATCTGTGAACTCTATAGAGCATCTTTTGGAAAAGGTTTTCTCTCTGTAAATGGAAACATTGGCAAAGAGATGCCCCATTTCATTCCAGTTTAGTTTACAATGGTTGATATAACAAATTATCACAAACTTGGCAGCTTAAACCAACAGATGTTTATTCTCTCACAGTTCTGAAGGACGGACATCCAAAGTCAGTATCGCTGTGTCCAAATCAAGGTGTTGGCAGGGCTACACTTCCTCTGGGACTCTAGGTGAGAATCCATGCCTCACTTCTTCTAGTTTCCTGTGGCAGTAGGCATTGCTTAGTGTCCACATTATTCTAATTTCTATGTCTGTAGTAACATTACCTTCTCTCCTCTGTGTCTCAAATCTCCCTCTGCCTCCTTTTTGTAAAGATACTTATGATAGCATTTAGGGGCCACTCAGATAACCCAGGATAACTTCCCCGTCTAAAGATCCATAATCACTTTTGCGAAGTCTTTTTTTGCCATATAAAATAACATTACCAAGTATCAGGGTGATATGGTTTGGCTGTGTCCCCATCCAAATCTCATCTTGAATTCCTACGTGTTGTGGGAGAGACCTGATGCGAGGTAATTGAATCATGGGGGCAGGTCTTTCTCATGCTGTTCTTGTGATAGTAAGTCTCAGGAGATCTGATGATTATAACAGGGAGTTTCCCTGCACAAGCTTTCTTCTCTTGTCTGCCACCATGTAAGACATGCCTTCCACCTTCCACCTTCCACCATGATTGTGAGGCTTCCCCAGCCACGTGGAACTGTAAGTCTTATTAAACTTTATTTTTTTGTAAATTGCCCAGTCTCAGGTATGTTTTTATCGGCAGCATGAAAATGAACTAAAACAGTAAATTGGTACCAGTACATTGGGGTGTTGCTGAAAAGATCCCTGAAAATGTGGAAGTGCCTTAGGAACCGAGTAATGGGCAGATGTTGGAACAGTTTGGAGGGCTCAGTAGAAGACAGAAAAATGTGGGAAATTTTGAAACTTCTTAGAGACTTGTTGAATGGTTTTGACAAAATTATCGATAGTGATATGAACAATAAGGTCCAGGCCGAGGTGGTCTCAGATGGCGATAAGGAACTTGGGAACTGGAACAAAGGTGACTCTTGTTACCTTTTAGCAAAGAGGCTGGTAGCATTTTCCCCCTGCCCTAGAGATTTGTGGAACTTTGAACTTGAGAGAGAGATGATTTAAAGTATCTGGTAGAAGAAATTTCTAAGCAGCAAAGCATTCAAGATGTGACTTGGGTGCTGTTAAAGGCATTCCATTTTATAAGAAAAGCAGAGAATAAATGTTTGAAAAATGTACAGCCTGACAATGGGATAGAAAAGAAAAATCCCATTTTCTGAGGGAGAAACTCAAGCTGGCAGCAGAAATTTGCAAAAGTAAGAGGAATCCAATGTTAATCCCCAAGACAATGGGGAAAATATGTCCAGCGCATGTCAGAGGCCTTCATGGCAGCCTCTCCCAGCATAGGCCTCGAAAGAAAAACTGTGGAGGCCTAGAAAGAAATACTGTGGAGGCCTAGAAAGAAAATATTGTTTTGTGGGCCAGGCCCAGGGTCCCTGTGGTGTGTGCAGCCTAGAGACTTGGTGCCCTGCATCGCTGTTCCAGTCATGGCTAAAAGGGGCCAAGGCACAGCTTGGGCTGTTGCTTCAGAGGGTGGAAGCCCCAAACCTTGGCAGTATCCACATGGTGTTGAGCCTGCGGGTACACGGAAGTCAAGAATTGAGGTTGGAAACTTCCACCTAGATTTCAGAGGATGTATGGAAACACCTGGATGTCCAGGAGGAAGTTTGCTGCAAGGGCAGGGCTCTCATGGAGAACCTCTGTAAGGCAGTTTGGAAGGAAAATGTGGGGTGAGAGCGCTTACACAGAGTCCCTACTGGGGCACCACCTAGTAGAGCTGTGAGAAGAGGGCCATCATCTTCCAGACCCCAGAATGGTAAATCCACCAACAGCTTACACCGTCTGCCTGGAAAAGCTGCAGACACTCAACACCAGCCCGTGAAAGCAGCCAGGAGGGAGGCTGTACCCTGCAAAGCCACAGGGGCAGAGCTGCCCAAGACATTGGGAACCCACCTCTTGCATCAGCATGACCTGGATATAAGACATGGAGTCAGAGATCACTTTGGAGCTTTAAAGGTTTTACTGCCCTGCTAAATTTCAGACTTGCATGGGGCCTGTAGCCCCTTTGTTTTGGCCAATTTCTCCCATTTGGAAGGGCTGTATTAACCTAATGCCTGTACCCTCATTGTATCCAGCAAGTAACTAACTAGCTTTTGATTTTACAGGCTCATAGGCAGAAGGAACTTGCCTTGCCCCTTATGAGACTTTGGTCTGTGGACTTTTGAGTTAATGCTGAAATGGGTTAAGACTTTGGGAAACTATTGGGAAGGCATGATTGGTTTTGATATGTGAGGACATGAGATTGGGGGAGCAGGGGTAGAATGATATAGTTTGACTGTGTCCTCACCCAAATCTCATCTTGAATTCTTCTGTGTTATAAGAGGGGTGCAATGGGTGGTAACTGAATCATGGGCCAGGTCTTTTCTGTGCTGTCCTCATAATAGTAAGTCTCATGAGATCTGCTGGTTATTATAAGGGGGAGCTTTCCTGCACAAGCTTTCTTCTCTTGTCTGCCAACATGTGAGAAGTGCCTTTCACCTTCTACCATGTTTGTGAGGCCTCAGCCACATGGAACTGTAAGTCCATTAAATCTTTTTTTTTTTTTTTTTTTTTGTAAATTGCCCAGTCTCGGGTATGTCTTTATAAGCAGCATGAAAACAGACTAATACACAAGGATGTGGATATCTTTTAGGGGAACACTGTTCAGCCTATGGAAGTGAAGGAAGGATAACATGTCTGGAGCTGTGGCAGCCAGCTCTCATAGGGGTACAAGCCTAAGGATGCCTGAACAGAAAGAAAAAAAATGCAGCTAGATTGTCGATAATGTGGTTATGCTCCTGACATAGCCAAATCTGGAACGATCCACTCTGGGTTTACTTTTAAGTGAGAGAACAAATCCCATTGATTTAGTTACCTTGAGTTGAGTATCGTGTTACTTGCAGCTTAATACTTCTTAGGAGATACAACTACTGATTTTCTTAAAACCTTAGAAGATGATAAGGAAAGTGACAATCAGCTAAACGCAAATGATTCAGTCTTGCCACTCTTCTTATAAAACATTTCCTGTTTCACAAAATTTACTTTTTGATTATACTCCCTTTTGTAATGTTTTATAATCTAATTGTTTTTCTGCACATGTCCAATTTCTCTAACAAAACAGGGAGCTCAATGAGAACAGGGATGCTGAATCTTTGACTCTTATCTGCCACACGCTGTTGGGACAAGAAAAACATTCATTTAATCACCAGCTACTTGATCAATTAATTGATTATACCTGTATTATCTGTGGATTTCAAATGCAAATAATATAATTTCCTAGAAGAATAATAAATTGTGTTTACATTTCATACACCAATGTTTTCTATAGTGTTTATACTGCACCAGTACTATGCCAGGCAAATAGCATTTCTCATTCATTCTCTATCACACACACAGACACACACACACACACTCCTCATTTTTTATAGCTTCTTCCAAAATATTATCTCTAGCTTACAAATTAGGAACTTGAGCACTTATTAGCTAAACCATTCACCCAGGATTACAAAGACAGTAAGAACCAGAGCCTTCATACCCATATCTATCTGATTATAAATTCTAGGAGCTCATTCTCATACATGCTACACTGTTTCTATGAAATTATTCAAGATTAACCTTAGAAAGATTTGGGAGAAATTGATTTAGCAAAAAGAAAGTAAAAACAAGTTTAAAAAATACCAGTTGAGTTGATCACCGGACCCCTAACTTAAAGACTAGGTTAAAAAGACAGGCGAGGAAGACACTGTGGGAAGAACAGAGGAAATCAGAAGACAAGAGAAGAAATAGGAAGGAGGTCTCAAACCCTTAGAGACAGACTTGCTCCTTTAAAATAAGAGCCATGGGAAGTATAACCATCCACTTTAATTTGTAACTGAACATCAACATTTCAGAACTCAATCACCAACATTTCAGAACTAAACCTGAATTTGCCACTTAAAGTCACCATAGGAATGTCAGGTGCTTAAGAGCAAGCAGGACAGTCATAAGTTCTGCCAAATTTTCATCCAGTGCCCAGGAGGATTATCCCCAGTGATAAACCTTAAAGGGATGGTAGGAGTCAAGAATAAAGCTGTGTACTGATTTTATCATAAATCTAAATACTGACTGTATATACAAATATGAATATAGTTATATATTTATATTTTATATGTAATTATATAATTGTTTACAGTATATGTTTATATATCTCTTAAAACATCATTAACTGATAAAAAGCAATCTGCAGAATCATATATAAACTATAACTATTATGTTTTAAAACACATAACTACATTTTTATCTTCATTTTCCTTATCCTATTTGGAAATTTTCAATAATTTACAACCATCAGTAAAATTCAACAACCTAATTCTCACTGCAAATATTATTTTTATTTCATATTTTCTCTCCACCTGATTTTTAAACACTGGTAGTAACTAACAACACATCATTAAAAACTCCAAGTTTCTAAAAACATGAGATAGGATAGGAATTAACTATAAAACAAATCTAATTAACTTATGGCCAGAGATTCTGACTTTTAACAACTTCTCACTGATTAAGGTAAGTAAACCCTCTCATTCATGAGTCAACATGCTTAAGTATTTGTTCCAGAAAAGCACTTCCCAGGAAAATAAGGCTACAACCAATAACTAACTTGATTGTTTTGTCAATTCCTGCAAACACATTTGCCTGGACAAAGAGTTTGTTTAAATGGAGAAGTGGTTCTCTTACTGAGACAATAGATTGCTCACCTAGGAACCAACTCACTAACCAAACAGCAGTTTACTTACCAAGACTAACTTCAAAACTCATGCTTTACTGCACCTACGAATCCAAACTATATGATGCCATAAAATGTGTCTAATTTGCAATCAGTTCTTTGTGTTGAAAGACCCATCTTAAACCACCTGACCCCCAAACAAGAAAATCCTTCCAATAACGTCTCCTAACCTCCCCTCTGGCACACTGCTAAGACTGTCAAAGTAGTATCTAACTTTACTGCGGGGGATCCTAAAAACTTAACTTTGTTTGACTAATAGGTTTTCTGGTAGTTTTTGGGGGAATTCACAGTTGACACCTCTACCTGTCTGTGAGTTAAATTTGTTTCCTTAAATATGATTCATTTAAGCTTCAAATTCTGGACCATGAGGAAGGCAATTGTAGATGAGCATTCACAAATGGCTGTTTGCCCTCATCCAACATTGTCCTTTCCAGTTTCCTGGAGGCCACTCCAGGAATTTTCACTTCTACTTGTCTTCAAAAAGTGGCTCTTGCCCTCTGTAGAGAAAGCAGTTACTAGGACGTTATAAAATTGCCCCACCAGGTAGCTATTCCAAGAGTTTTATTTATTTTGTACTACTGGTGCCTGGCATAGTCTGTGTATTTCTGTTGTCTGAAAAATTCATCTAAGACCTCAATTCTGAAAGTAACAGGAGAGAAGTACTGTTACATTGTAAAGTAAAGTACAAAGCACCTTCCTCACGAAACTTAGCTATAAAATAAAAATAGCAAAACTAGGCCTATAACCTCTACTGTATCATCTACCACCAGCCTATAAAAAGAAGACTATAGATTTGAACATGAGCTTGGGGAGCCTAAATAAGGACTAGTCTAGGAAGAACATTTTTTATATCTTCTTTCCTGTCCCATCCAATTTTATCATTTGTTTATATTGAGTCCTATAACTGGAAATAACACTAAATAACATTTTCATTGAGACTCAGTGCACAAATACATATATGTGTGTTTGGGTGTGTGTGTGTGTGTGTGTGTGTGTGTGTGCATAAAATACCTATCCTTGCTATGTGTGATGCACTCTGATATTTCTATAACGATCCATTGTATTCTATTTTATCATTTTTAAAACATAGTGGCCAACTACCAAATTAATTTAACAAACAGTGAACCACAACCTCAAGTTGAAAAACACTTTCAGGACATGCCTATAGAAATTGAGACATCTAATAAAATGGGAGTCAGCGTCTTAGTCTGGGCTGGTTATCTTCAACCAGCTTTGGCTTTAGAATCTCCATCTAGAGAAGTCATGGGACCAGTGAATCAAGCTAAGCTGATTTCAATACTTGCTAATCAGTCACAACCTGCAGAATGAAAACCACTAACAAAACTCAGGTGCATTGCTAGACTTTGTTTGGATTGCTAATTCTCTGATAAGACTGGGGAAAATAAGGGCAGTAAACCTTTGCCTGGCAGTTAATCCACGTGACACAATTTTTCACAATGTTCTCTTCTTCTCTTTCCTTTCCCCAGGGGTTGATGGTTCTAAATAAATAGGAAATTTCTTCAGGTTTCCTAGTAACTGGAGAAGAAATAGCTCTCAACTCCCAGTTGAGGACAGTAATAATAAATGTTCTCTTGGGAAGAAAAATTTTTACTTGGAGAGAAGTGACTCCATTCCAAGGCCTGAATACACACTGTGTGGCACTTTGCCTGGGTATGTATATGTGTGTGAATGCAAACACATTTTATTATCTTCCAGAAAAGAAAGATCTTTCTCCATATCTCCTGAAAATTATCACAATATAGAGAATTTTTTAAGATTCCAAAAGTCCTAACAATGAGGGTTGAACAATACTGTAAATACATCATTTAACTTCTATTGAGAAAAATAGCAGTATATATGAAATTAGAAAAAAAAATGTTTTTTTATAATTCCAGCAATATAAACAGTTGATTTTCCATCTCTTAAGAAACGAAGACTCTTAGCCCATTTCCTAGTCTGCTGAAGATCCACCCAGTAAAGCAGAGTGCTATACTTAAGACATGAAAAGAAGTTGTAAAACTTCCTTTTTAAAAATCCAAATAGATCCCCAGTTCATGCTGAATGACAAAAGGCAGAAAGAAGGGAAAAGAAGAAAAATGGAAGGTGTAACTGTTCCTAAGTGAAGCAAAGCTGACCTTGTCCAAGCAAAAGCAATGGTTCCAGAATCAAGTAAATGGTGGCAAAAGAAGTTACCCAAAGAGCACGGACTAAAAAGAAAAATAAAACCCGAAGGCACATGTGCACACACTTGGCTTATAAGCCACCATATGGTCCAAGCCATGAAAGCAAGCAAAACTAGACTGCCCCTCCCTGCATCCCTATGAAATCCTCCGCTCACAAGCTTCATGGTTTCCTTGTTCCCTCAAGGACAACAATCACATGTCCTTTGGCCTCGGAATCTATGGGTGCTGGGGACAGCAAAGGGCATAGTGTAACCCTCCTTGCATGAATGCCTCCAGAAGTGGTTGTTTCGTGCCCTCCCCAACAATGCCTTTTTCTGGCTGGTAGTGACTGGGAGGGGGATTGATGACCAGCACAGAAATAGAACTGCCCAGAAAGGAACACAGAGCTCCAGGATGGCTCTCATAAAGCTGCCTGAAAAACATTCTATCCAGTAGCCACTTCCACACACGCCAAATAGGAGGAAATAATCTGCTAAAATAGAAGGAAATAATTTTTTAAAACATAATACGTTTCTTTATTATTTAACCTTATGAAAACACAGTGAAAAAAGTCAAGAAAAAGATAATGTAAAATTTTCCATTTTACAGATAAAGAAACGAACCACCGAAGTGGAGATTTGCCTCATATTACTCATATAGGAAGTGGCAGAACCAAGACTCAAGTCAGTGACAGCTCTAAGGTGCATGTTCTTTCTTTGACTTGTCAGCTGAGGAAGAGGTAGGTAGGATCTTGGGGAGGAGCAACGAGTCTGTGTGTGATGAAGCATTTGGCAACAGCCCTATCCTGAAAGCCATCTCAGCATTCTTTCCTGTGCTGAGGTTCTAATATTCAACATAAGGTTTCATTTCTAGACACTAATAAGTTTTATTACTTCTGTGTTACACTTTATTGAATAATACTTGCCCATAAAATTTTATTTGGAATGAAGTAATTTATTAAATTATTTGAGGATGAACTGATGTAATCCTAAAGGTCTGTATGTTTTTCATTTTGAGAAAGAATGTATAGTCTGTTTAATTGTGTCCTCTCCCTCTCAGGTCATTTAAATTAATTTTAAAGAGATGCTTTAAAACATTTAAACACACACATTCCACATTAGTCTCATAGTTTTCCCACTGCAGAAAATTCTGATACCAGAGCCCAGTAAGATACTGGACACTCCATTTCCTGCAAATGGAATGAGAGCCCTCCCTCGTGAGGGGAGATTGTATGTGCTTTACACAGTCTTCCCCTTTGGAACTACTAGGTTTTAATCTATTTACTTGCTTAAGAAATATGGAGCTGAGTGTGTGCCACGTACTGGGCTGTGTGGTGAGTGTTAGGGACACACTGGTCTCTGCTCTCAAAGAACTCACAGACCAGTGGAGGAGGCCAAGACGTAGCCAGGGACTGACAGTAGAAGACAGCAGATGGTTCAGAGCACACATGCTGGAAAGCAACAGACTTGTGTGTGGATCCTGGTTTGGGGCTCCTGGCTCTGTAACCCTGGGCCAGATCTTGATTTCGCTAAGTCTATTTTCTCATTTGTCGAAATAGGTAATAAGAAGAACTACCAGGTAGGTTTCTTGTGAAGATTAAACAAGCAAATATACATGACAAGCTAGGTGTCACATAGAACATGGTGAGAACTCAATAAATATCAGTGGCTATTAGTATTACATGCTATGGAAACATGGAGGGGCATTTGACCCATCCTTGACAGGAGATTAGGAAAGGTTTCTGCAAAAAATGGTGCTGTAAAGCAAGGATAGGCAGGACAGTGAGATGTGATTCTCAACCGGGGGGTCAGTTTTGCCCTTTCGGGGACATTTAAGAATGTCTGGAGATATTTTTGGTTGTCACAACTCGTGGGTGGGTGCTATGGCATCTGGTGGGTAGAGGCCAGGGATGCTGCCGCCCACATCCTGCAGTGCACAGAACGGTCCTGTGGCTAATAACTCTTGAGACTGAAACATCAACAGTGTCAAGGCTGCGAAATCTTGGTTTAGAGCATGATTCTATAGTCAAAATGCCTGGGTTTTAATTCTGGCTCTGTTACTTATCAACTGAGTGACTTTAGGGGTGTTACTGAATTTTTCTGTGCCTCACTCAGCTTATTTGCAAATGAAGTAATTAAAAATATATATTAAATAAGT
Source organism: Cacajao melanocephalus (assembly GCA_963573385.1). NCBI lineage: Eukaryota > Metazoa > Chordata > Mammalia > Primates > Pitheciidae > Cacajao > Cacajao melanocephalus. Next base: position 2,960 of record CAUYLG010026548.1, on the reverse strand, counting down.
AAATATTGATAAATACTTAGAACAAAGTATTACCTTATACTTAAATTCCAATATCTAATTAATCCTAAAGGATCTTTTTTCACCCCAAATCAGAAGCAATGGCTATTAAAACCTACTCTTTTTTGCCCTAGATAGCTTCTAGGAAGGTCACTCTTAGTTCCAGGGAGTCTTTTGGACTATATGACTTTAGCCAAGTCTCAGCCTGGTTTGCTATGACTCGGTTAGCCCATGCAATTTTAAATGCAGGCATAGAGATTTCCACCAATATGGCCAAAGAGGAACAACTCCAGCGTGCAGTTCCCAGTAAGAGTGATGCAGAAGGTGGGTGATCTCTGCATTTCCAACTGAGGTCCTTGGTTCATCTCATTGGGACTGGTTAGACAGTGGGTGCAGCCCAAGGAGGGTGAGCCAAAGCAGGGTGGAGCATCGCCTCATCCAGGAAGCACAAGGGGTGGGTGAACTCCCTCTCCTTGCCAACGGAACCATTAGGGACTTTTCTGGTTACTCGGGCACTCTGGCTCAGATACTGCACTTTTCCCGCAGTCTTCACAACCCAGAGACCAGGAGATTCCCTCTGGTGCCTATAACACCAGTGCCCTGAGTTTCCAGCACAAAACTGGGCAGCCGTTTTAGCCACAGCAGTTTTTTTTTCTCTCATACATCAGTGGTGCCTGGAATGCCAGCCAGCCAGAATCACCCATTACCCTGAAACAGAGGGCTGCAGCCAGGGAGCCAAGTGATCGAGCTTAGTGGGTCCCACCCCTGCGAAGACCAGCAAGCTAAGATCCACTGGCTTGATATTCTTGCAGCCAGCACAGCAGTCTGAACACGACCTGCATCATTCGAGCTCTAGGGGGGCAAAGGGCATCTGCCACTGCTGAGGCTTGGGCAGGCAGTTTTAACCTTGCCTGTGTAAACAAAGTTGTGGGAAGTTTGCACAGCAACTGGGCAGAGCCCACGGCAGCTCAGTGAAGCCTCTGCAGGCAGACAGTGTCACTAGGCTCCTTTCTTACTGGGCAGGGCATCTCTGAAAAAAGGCAGCAGCCCCTCAGGAACTTATAAATAGAAACCCCACCTTCCTGGGACAGAGTATGTGGGAAAAGAGTCGGTTGGGGGTTCCCCTTCAGCAGACTTAAACGTCTCTATCCAGCAGCTCTGAAGGAAGCAATGGATCTTCCAGCACTTTGCTTGAGCTCTGATAAGGAACATACTGCATCCTCCAGTGGCTCCCTGATCCCCATGTATCCTGACTAGGAGACACCTCCCAGCAGGGGCTGAAGGGCACTTCATACAGGAGAGCTCTGGCTAGCATCTGCAGGCATCCTTCTGGGATGAAGCTACCAGAGGAAGGAACAGGCAGAAATCTTTGCTGTTCTGCAGCCTCCACTGGTGATTACCAGGCAAGCAGGGTCAGGAGTGGACCTGCAGCAGAGGGGCCTGACTGTTTGAAGGAAAACTAACAAACAGAAAAAAATAGCTTCAACATCAACAGAAATTATGTCCACTCAGAGACCCCAGCCAAAGATCACCAACTTAAAAGACCAAAGGTAAATAAATCCATGGAAATGGGAAGAAACCAGCACAAAAAGGCTGAAATCTCCAAAAACAAAAATGCCTCTTCTCCTCCAAGGGATCACAACTCCTCACCAGCAAGGTAACAAAACTGGATGGAGAATGAGTTTGACAAACTGACAGAAGCAGGCTTCAGAAGGGTAATAACAAACTTTTCCAAGCTAAAGGAGCATGTTCTAACCCAATGCAAGGAAGGTAAGAACCTTGAAAAAAGGTTAGACAAAATGCTAACCAGAATAACCAGTTTAGAGAGGACCATAAAAAACCTGAAGGAGCTGAAAGACACAGCATGAGAACTTTGTGAAGCATATACAAGTTTCAATAGCTGAATTGATCAAATAGAAGAAAGGATATCAGAGACTGAAGAAAAACTTAATGAAATAAAGCAAGAAGACAGATTAGAGAAAAAAGAGTGAAAAGAAATATAGGATTCTGTGAAAGACCAAATCTACGTTTGATCAGTGTGCCTGAAAGCGATGGGGAGAATGAAACCAAGTTGGAAAACATTCTTCAGGATATTATCCTGGAGAACTTCCCCAACCTAGCAAGGCAGGCCAACATTCAAATTCAGAAGAAACAGAGACCACCACAAAGATATTCTTTGAGAAGAGCAACCCCAAGACACGTAATCGTCATATTCACCAGGGTTGAAACGAATGAAAAAATGCTAAGGGCAGCCAGAGAGAAAGATCAGGTTACCCACAAAGGGAAGCCCATCAAACACACAGCAGATCTCTTGGCAGATACCCTACAAGGCAGAAGAGAGTAGGGGCCAATATTCAATTCCTTAAAGAAGTTTCAATCCAGAATTTCATATCCAGCCAAACTAAGCTTCATAAGCAAAGAAAAAATAAAATTCTTTACAGACAAGCAAATGCTGATTTTGTCACCACCAGGCCTGCCTTACAAGAGCTCCTGAAGGAAGCAGGAAACATGGAAAGGAACAACCAATACTAGCCACTGCAAAAACATACCAAATTGTAAGGACTATCAACACTATGAAGAAACTATATCAACTAATGGGCAAAGCAACCAGCTAGCATCAAAATGGCAGTATCAAATTCACACATAACAATATTAACCTTATATGCAAATGGGCTAACTGCCCAATCAAAAGACACGGACTAGCAAATTGGTTAAAGAGTCAAGACCCATTGGTGTGCTGTATTCAGGAGACCCATCTCATGTCTCATGTGCAAGACACACATATGCTCAAAATAAAGGGATGGAGGAAGATTTACCAAGCAAATGGAGAGAAAAAAAAAAAAAAAAAAAAAAAAAAAAAGCAGGGTTTGCCATCCTACAATATGGTAAAACAAACTATGAGAGATGTTCAACACAGCAACATCAGAAACCATGAAAGTCCTTCCCCACGTCAGTAATATGCT